>JAHDVE020010296.1:0-75450 GCA_022606495.2 Halesus radiatus
GAAACAATTTTTTTTCATTACTATGGCAACACCAAGCTAATGAAATTTATTCTTTACATTCGTATTTTTTTTCATTCGAATTTGATAGTTAGTTTTAAAGAAACAAAGTTAAAAGCATAACTCGATTATATTTATATTTATCAAATTTGTAATTTTAATCAGTTTTTGTTATATTTTAATTTAACATCTAATAAATGTGTATTTTGATATATACATTTCAGAAACACGGTAAATCGCCTTTCCTCATATTTATCTTCCTTGGAAAGCAATTAGAATATGACGAATCATCTCCTTTCTAAAAGCACTACAAATTTAATTTAAGTCAAAAGTATGCCCTTGGACAATTGTGCTTTTCGAAGCTGAATTTCTTTATCCATATTGGTGATGGAATTTAAATCCCTTTAAACTATCGCAGCGCCCTCATGTTTTGTTTGCTAGTAAATGTCAGACTATTCCTTTGTAAAGCTGATTCTTTTATTGGATTGTATGAATTTTAATATTGGAGATATTTCTCACCACAAGAACCAGAATGTTTATGTTAAAGGGTGAAAATCATTGAAGGTAATATAAAAATCTGAAGACACTTTGTAACCGATCATGATATTTTTTTAGAGTAGCTATAAACATTTTATCCAGACTTAGAAATTAATTTCGAATTTCGATTGAATGAGTAAAATATATTTTTTAATTGATAAACTAAAGTTCTTAAAAACTTGAGACAAGATTTTTGTGCATAGCGCAAAGGGTAACAATTATTATTTTTATAAACAATAATTATTAATCTAAAACACTATCCAAATTGAAAAAACCTTCCGAGCAAAGATAAATGTCGCCGGCAGGACTCGAACCCGCACCCTTCTAATGTCCGGTTAGATGCTCTACCGTTATTAAAATGGAACACTAGTATATATTGATTAACTTGGCGGGTTTGCGATAAGCCGACGTAGCTCAACGGTAGAGCATCTAACCGGACATTAGAAGGGTGCGGGTTCGAGTCCTGCCGGCGACATTTATCTTTGCTCGGAAGGTTTTTTTTCAATTTGGATGAGTGTTTTAGATTAATAATTATTGTTTATAAAAATAATAATTTATATTTTTTATATTGATCTTTGCTACATCTCGTTAATAATCATCTGTCTTAAATGTAGCCCCAGGGAACATTGCACAAAATTACAAAGAAACTAAAAATTAGGGAGGCGGATATCCAACACCCCTGTCATTCACTACGTTTGGTGACTTAGCAGGGGTACCCGGGTTCGTGGGGTGAGGTTTGTCCAGATCATGGCGGCGGATGCATCTTCCTACCAACTTCGTGGTGGTCCAGATCGGGAGAATACGGTTGAGGGTGACCCCTTGATATACTCGTATGTATTTGTAGATATCGTAAAATCTGAAAAGGTTTACATCACAATGTATTGAAAGGTTTAAAGAAAAAAGTTTTTTATTATCTAATTAAAAATAAGAAATTTTATTTAAATTTAAAGCCACGAGGCTTAATCTTAAATTTAAAACATCGAACAGCACTTAACTAAGCGAGGTTTAATTTAAAATGTTAACATTAGCCAACGAGGCTTAAACGCATTGAAATTCGATACCTGCGTAGATTCATAGACTTGTTTGGTTACAAAGACGTGTTCCTACAGAGCACGGGGCAGCGAGTCGCGGAGTTGAATCAGATTGATGGTAGAACACACCCGAAGAAGATGGATCGCCGCAGGAGAGTGACAGTCAGAGACACGATGAGAACGCGACAGGGAAAATTCAATAAATGTTATTTGATATGTGAACTAATGTTGTCTGTAATGCGGATTTCAACAAAGTATATGAGCACGACGTAAACTAAATACGAGAGTGAATAAGGTGAAATTCACATTTGGTGTAAATGCTACTCGTGGCGCCACTAGCTGTACCATCTTTATTTTCTAAACTATTTTTAATCACAAGTTCAATTTTTTTACTTGAATTATGATTGATAAATTATTTTTGGAAAAATGACTTTTTAAATATAAAATGACAATTTAATAGCCGTATTTGTTCTATTATTCTTTCTACAAATACTTCGAAGCCTGTGCACAGCCAGGATACACGTCAAATACATATCTTATATTTGAATACTTTTGATATTGGACAATTGAAAACGGGCCATTTTTACGAATCGTTAAAGTTATCAATAATGCGGCTTTGGAAAAAGTTTCATTTTTGGTTTTTATTTGACTAACCATTGTAGTCTTTGTAGCACAGACGTCAGTGTGGGTACTGCCCTTATTCTACTGGTATTTTAAATAAATATACTCCGAACAACTAGCATCACCAGTACCAGTGTACCGCCAGGAAAGACGAAAAAAGCGCTACCAAAATTTGCATACTGTTAACAATTGTCACATAAAAACTATTCGTATATAGATACTACTAGTTTTTGTACTAAAGCTTACCTTTGTATAAAAATCCATTAAAGGTTTAAAAATCACTTTTATAAAAACCTTTCCTCTTGTCTTTCGCGATTTAACTGTCCCGAGTCGCGCATTTTAATTGTTTGCTTTGAATTAATTGCTTTGCCTTCAGCATTAAAGCTTAATTTTTTTCACCTACTCAGTTGTTCATTCATTAACAATGAAGATGTAAAAGCGAAACCCTGTATCCTCATTCAGTAAAGTCCTTTTATAAAATACAAGAAACCTTCTTCGCAGCCTAACTGAATACTAAACTAAATTAATTACATGTACTGATTGTCGGCTATACTTAATCAACATTCATCAGCATTCCCCGTGAATAAAAAAATCGGTAAATCATTAAAACTGCAATGCTTCAAGAATGTGGCGCCAATGCTCATTAATTTTTAACTGAATTATTTTTGATATGGGAATCACATAGCAAATAATTTCATGTGAAAACCATAACTTTCAGTAACAATTAATTATTTTTTAATAAAAAATATTGTGACGACGCGACACGCAATTAAAAATCTTTTGAGTGACTTGTTTTAGTGATAAATTAAAGAGATTCATTTGAAAGTAGAGCACGTACGTGGCGGACTAAGAATAAAAGTTAATGTATGCTCCTATTCATGTGCTCCGGGTAACAATCGTTTACATTAATTATAATTCTTATTAAGATCCGGTATTTTGCCCACGCTCAAAAACCTGAATTAATGTTTTCATAATAATATGCAATTATACGAATGTGAGTGTTTTTACTTATGGGTTTGACGGCCTTGTATGGATCACGGCACACGCTTTGAGGCTATTATTGTATTGCTTTTTAACTCCACGGTGCTTTTCGATATTTAATTCGTCGTATCCGGAAATCAACTCTTCGGCTTTTACATTCTACTAATAATTGGGGGAAACGGACCTGGCATGGACACCTAAACTAGTTTTTAACATTTGGATGAACAAAAGGAAAGTAGGCTTTTTTCAAACATTTGTTTTTCTTCCCTTTTATATAAAAGAGTGGGCATCATCGAACACACAGTCAAGAATGGTGAAAAAACTATAATGTTGGTGAACTGTTCTACAAATTCTTAATAAGCCAGTATTTGCAGAATGGCCCTATATTCTCTTATTATACATCGTTTTGTGGGAAGTAATTCGTTCTATAAAATGTTATATTATTTAAGTTGTTGTTAAGCTAATACGGTTAATTAATTAAACAATACATTTATATGAATATCCGTTTTGCTCAAAATAAGTACATTTTGTTTGCATTTGATAAGTCTTAGTTCAGAAAATAAGTGGAGAGTTCGTTTTTCTTACGAATGACACACATTCCTGTTTTACGAATAACCCAAAACTATTTGAAAATCTCCTATTACCATCGTTAGAAGCGTAAGATGCTGTTTGTGCAATGATGGAGGACTTAACAGCATATAAATTCCGACTCATTTATTAAGTCAGTCACCGATCCATTATCTTAATTTATTCAATTACCTATAATAAACTTTTTACCTTTATTTCAGGAACTAAACAAGCTGTCCACGAAGGACAAGTCAACATTTTGTGGGTAAGTGAAAAATTTGGATACTTTTTTCAAGCAATGTTTTTAAACCACATTTTTATTCTTGTCAATTTTAACTTTTTTTTTTAAATGCCTTTTAAAAATTGTGTCATTTTATCTAGCGATTATCAATTCGAGATCGAGAGAAATACTGAGCAACACTTTTGTCATCTTTGACTTGGTTCACATTGAAAATTATCGTTTACAAATTAAAGGTGGAAAAAACCACAAAAGCTTTATATTAACATTTTGCTTCAAAGCTTTAATAGCCAGACATAATACCGAATGTTTGGGAATAGCCCGCTTTGAGTATCTGCGGGACGCTCACGCCATTTTCACGCCGGCTTCCTCTTCAGGGAACTTGGGTAAAGATTTTCAAATAAAACAGGGACTACGAAAGTCGTCAGACAACTTTTATGGAACCTTTATGGAGCTAAAATTAAGCAATTTCTACGCATGCAGCAATTATTCTTATCTCTACAGGAATGAATGGGAAAATAAAGGACCCAAAGACATATTTATTTATACGCGTCATAGGGTCGAAAATTAATTACTTGTGCGAGAAATTCAATCTAGAAAGTCATAGACACGTGTAGAATAATTGCAGTTAGACAAAGACAAACAAAGGACCTTATCAGGTATGAGTCATATGAGAGCTATAAACATAATTTCTTAATTATTTCAAATGTGATAATTCGAGTAATAAATCTCTGCTATCCGATACAGGGTGAGACATACTATAATTAAGAATAAATCTTTTTTTTATTGCAAAGATGACTACTCGTATACAAAATATTTATTTTGGATGATTAAATTTTTAGATATAAATCTTTTGGAATGACGGAAGCCAAATAAATACTAAACAGGCATTTAAAGAGAGCGATATTAAATTTATTGCCCACACGGCAAACGTGAAGTTATGATAGCATAATATTATTTACAAGCAATATATGTCAAAAGGATGTTTTCATCCGCTAACCCGGTAAAATAAGTATCTGGCTTACGTTGAAATGAGGCATCAGTGGATAAATCAATTCAGACATCATTAAAACCCGAACGTTTATAAGTAAATGTATTTTATGATGACGCAAATATTTAAAGAGACTTCTCTCGAAACGCAAGACCCTTATGTGAGTAAGAAAACTTCGGAGCATCGGGTTTCAAAAGACCTATTTAACCGAAAACCCAACTGGTTGCCTTTTGCCAACAAAGATATATTTGAGCGATGAAAGAAGGGTAGTATTTTTCAGATCGTCCTAAAAAAATAGAATCCAAATATTAGCTCGTAATGATCATTCCATTATCCATCAAAAAACATGTTCTATCAGCAAAATGTGAGTATCAGTAGTTAAATAATTAAAACACGTTAAAATAACAAGGCTTTTCAATCATTAAACTATATTTTAACAAGTCAAAAGAAAGCCCCTACTTAAGTTGCTTAATTTAATGTAAATGCTCTCGTTCATTTCAATCAACTTTTGCTTAAAAACTCACGTGGCATTATTTAAGTGATCGTCTTCTGATGCTCACTAAGTATTGTTAATAAAATCAATTTGTGACCAAAAGAACATTACTTATCATCTAACCGTTATCGTTTTAAAACATGAAGATTGTATTTGATATTTCATCGAATGAAATCAAAATGCGGTTAATCCACCGCCGAAGTATATTTCACGTGAATACAGGTAGTGTGCGACTAATTAAAGCCGCGTATGATGGCTAGCGAGGTGAGGCACTATCGTATATCTCCGATCTGTTACGTTTTACATAAATTCAGTTTTGCATAACCAGATTTATGCATTTACACGGAATGCGAGAGATTTCTTATTTACACTCTAATTAATGCAGGGCCGATAAAATTCCAACCATCAAGAGGTGCAGGTCTATTAAATTTGATAAACTTACTGCTTATAAAATATTTATTACTAAATCAAATTTTAAGGGATAAGAAGTTCAAAGTTCGCCATAGATAAACATTGTTAAAGATATTCATTATATATAATTAACGACATGGTTTTTATGGTAATAAAAGTAGGTATTTTAGTATTAAAAATGTTTTTTTTTATTTTTTTTTATTTATATAATCCTTTTAGTTTCTTTTTTTTAAATAATACCTCCCTAATTGAGAAATTCTCGTGTTTAGAGAGGGAGCACTATTATGGTTTGTTGTACATATAATTAATTTCAAGAGTACTACCATGAACACGATATTCTTGTGTCTGTACAGTAATTTCAAAAAATAAATTCAAAGGAAATCATGACATAATTCCTGTAAACCCAAAAAAAACCTTTTGAGAATCTTAAACCACCCTAATTTTCTTTTTTCTATACTGTTTCCTTCCTCTCGCAATGTACACTTATTTTGCATATTTTCATAAAAAGGGAAATACTTTTTAGACAATTTTAATAATATATGGAAACTTTATTTCAACAACAACTTTTCAATAATATTTTGAATGCAGTAAAAATATCGCTTATACCAAATATTGTAGAAAAGATAATAATTCCGGCTTCTGATATTTTTTATACATTGAAATGGAAACATATCAATTACTACCATCTATCGGCGGGAGTTGTACTGGTTGGTTTCCTTTCATATATTTTGATGCGTATTATGTGAAACATAATCTTTATTTAACTTAAATAAATATTAGGTAACCTACAGTGACTTTACTGTTTTTTTGCTCATACATAAAAAATAAAAAAGCTCTTAGATTCGTAGGTACTAGCACTTATAAGTCTCGCCGCTAACCGCTCGCGCTATGTCTGTGATGGTTTAGAAAGGGAAACAAATACTTTTATAATATTTTTCTGAGAACTTTGTTGTTTTTAGACTTTTAATAATAATGTTAATATAAATAATATTGTAATAATAATAAGAAATGTTTTGTACAAACCACTATTTCATATATGAATATCAACATGTTTCGGAAACAAAGCCACCCTCGACAATATACACAGTATACTAAGAAATAGTGACAGGAATAGACAAATAATTATTATTTGTCTATTCTTTATTTATTATTGATTAAACTGTATTTAATTTATAATTAATCCTTTAGTGTGTGTTTACATTTGTACTACAAAAAAGCATTTTCAACTGAATCGTCTGCTGCATCCAAAAATAATCCATTGATAATAGGTATTATGTTAAAAATACGTCTCAAAAAATGTACTTCAATGGAAAACTACCTCAGAAAACACAGCAGGTCATAAAAGCTCTACACAAAGCTGGGTGTGTGTCACTAGAGATATCCTGGATAAAAATTTCATTCACAATAAACCAGATACAAAAAACTTTTTTTCTCGAATTAATAGCTTTCAGTCCCGCAAAAAGACATTCGTTATGAGAATCATGGCATTTAGAGCTATCAGCACGTCTCCTTTGAACACAATTTAAATTTTAACCTAGCAAAAGAAATGCGTTCTTTCAAGTTTGCACTCTTTTTCTCTGAGGGTACACTGAAACATAACTTCGGCGAGTGGACGACTGAGCGCCATTTAATTTAATTGTATTTTATTTCATTTTATCAATGAAATCATCTTAATTGGTTTGACGTCTGTCATTGATAAATCGCACGACTCTTACATTAATATTAATTTTGTATCGGCTTATCAATTAATTAGATTTTAAACGATGAATTACTATGTATTGTTGTACATTCTTAAAACTGGTAGGACATTAAACGTGTTGATTTACGTTGGAGATTTAAAAAATCTTGTAATCGTGACATGTTAGACTTATCTTCCAGTTAACTTTATTTTTTTAATCATTCACGTAATTGTTATTATTATGAGGAAAGCTTCTTACGTCTACAAGCTTGTACCATGCGTTGTTATAATTTTTTTTATTTGTATTTTAGAAAACTGGAGTTAATTTGTCATCTAAAAAGACAAAATTTTACTTTTCTGATGCTTTATCGTTAGAATACATAAAATATTTGCAGTAGATAAATGAGTTCGATTTAATATGACGGCATTGATCTTTATATTAGAAAAAAATATTGTTTCTTTCACAAAGTTAATCAAACTTCATCTTACGCTCCTGGCGATCTTTTACGAGCGATTAAACAATTTAATGATAAACATTTGTAAAGTTAATTAGGTAGGTACTTACTACATTAATCAAACAGTTTCATAATACCTTCAGAAGGCGGAGTAGCTGACACGCGTAATAATAATTTACTTATTGGGTAAACTTTTTTTATTTATAAAAAGTTTAGATATTGTTTTAAAATAAAAATAAACTTTGAATTTAATGGAGATCCACAAATTTATCTTGAAAAAAAAAATAAATGATTTTTTTTTTTATTAAATCATTTTGATGTCTTCGTTTAGATTTTTATTTATTTATCATATTGTACTTTAGATGCCTTTTTTGAAGCAATATATAACAAGTATCTGCCTATACAATACAGGCATTTTTATTAACGTTTTAATGCGTTGTACGTCGTATTAGAACACAACTTTCTTATTAATCACAGTTGACAGTAGTTTATCTCGACTACTGTCGAAATATCTGATCTTCCCAGTAAATATTATAATCATGTTATCGACTCAACCCCTTTGGGCACTTTCAATACGTTGTCTTTTCCTAAGATCATAATCCCTGCAGCATCCGAGACAATAATGAGTATGCTCTAAGAACACGAAGATCAAAGTTACACCATTTTGAATTTAGGTATTAAATCATATGTCGGGAAGCTTCCAGAAACTGCGTCAAATAAACAAAAACTCAGTTTTTCCAAGAAACGGTATAAAGTTCTGTGGAGTGGATAAAAACCCCTTGAAAGACCTATTACATTGAATTAGAAAGCAGCCAACAATGCATTATTCAATAACCGATGGAAACAAGATAAGAAGTTGTTGGTAGTTGGGTTATAATAATAATATTCGGATGATTTTTATAGCGCCGTTTTTGTGAAAAATCACCTCAAGGGCGCTTTACAAATCTTACTTCCTATTCTTACATTATTCCTATATTAAATCTATAACATTTTTTTTTTGGACACTATCATTACACATTATTTATATAAAGGATGCAGTTAAATTATCAAAACTAAATACGGCTTGGTCTAAGTTTTCATACTTGTTTAATTGAAAAAAAAAAAATAATAGAAGCTATCTGTATTTATTCCTTACGATATATTGCAAGACGCTAATACGAATGATAGGAGTTATGTGAAGTTGGGCGGCGGGTGAGGACGGGGGCCGGGGGTACTGATCCTATCTTCCAATCTTCTTTGTCTTTGTTGGTGACTCCCCTGGGCTGCATGACGGGACGCTCGGTGTTGGTTTGCCCATACGCCAGGTGGCGCTCGTCGGCCGGCTTCAGGATCTGGAAAGACCACATCAGCGTGTCGTCTATTTCTCGCCCCAGCCGGTGGTATCCTTGTGGGGGGCGGACCACAGCAGGCCGCGGAGCAGCCTTCTCGGGCACGTCCGTGGGCCGCATGATGCACCGGATCTGCTCCGTGAACTGGAGGTCAGAACTCAGGTCGCTGTGACAGCAGAAGATCTTCTCGTCAAATGTTTTTATTTCCTATTGCGCCTTTCTCGGTAGCCACGAAATCTAATTTTGCGGATTGCAGTTGTGGTACAGTGTTCAAGGTTATACAGCGATATCTTTGCAGCTTATTAAAGGCTCCAAAATAGCACATTCACCATTAAGTTTGAGTTGTCTAGCTCGTATACGATATTGTTTACAATCACCACAGTTCAAAGAATAACATTGTAAAACATTCACTTTGGGACACTTTTAACAAGCAAAAAGGTCTTTTAATAAGCACATGTGTCGAACGCTTCGACCGACCGATGCTTTTGGGTTAGTTTAGAACAACATGACAGATTTGAAGTTAAAATATTTGGGTTTTTATTTGATTTTTTATTATAAACTTGATTTAAGCCCGAAACGGCCACACTAAAATTATATGATTTTTAAAAATGTAACCTATAAATTATTGCGGTTATTTTACGCTACTTTAACACCGGAAAAATTAAGAACTAAGCAATATTTCCCAGATAAACTGGAGCGCTTATAAAAAGCTGCCGGCTGCTGCGAGAGCGCCAAAATAATTATTATTATTATAGGATAGGTTATAGGTTATATTATAGGATCATGAATTAGATCTGTGATCCAGAGATATCTTGAATGGTCCATCTAGAAAAGCGTTCTGAGATCGATATTTATTTTATGGGTTTCTTTCAGTGTTGAAATACGTTTCTTGGATTAGACGAATAAAATCACTATCAATGTAAAGGCGTTTTAAGGAACCTGTATATTAATAATTCGTAGCTTACTTGTACTGTGTCATTCACATGACAGGTCACCTAAAGTGTCCTAAATGATGCTTTAAACAACTAGAAAATTATTATTTTTATAAACAATAATTATTAATCTAAAAACACTCATCCAAATTGAAAAAACCTTCCGAGCAAAGATAAATGTCGCCGGCAGGACTCGAACCCGCACCCTTCTAATGTCCGGTCAGATGCTCTACCGTTGAGCTACGTCGGCTTATCGCAAACCCGCCAAGTTAATCAATATATACTAGTGTTCCATTCAATAATTACTGTTTTTATTATATTTTCACCTGTAAACAACCAACTTTATTAGTATGAGAGAGGCTTGTAACGGCTAAATCCCTCAAATAGATGGCGTCGAGACAAATTATGTCTACATTTTATTGGTGAAAATTGCTTTGACTTGTCAAATATTTATTAATTGATAAACTAAAGTTCTTAAAAACTTAAGACAAGATTTTTGTGCATAGCGCAAAGGGTAACAATTATTATTTTTATAAACAATAATTATTAATCTAAAACACTCATCCAAATTGAAAAAAACCTTCCGAGCAAAGATAAATGTCGCCGGCAGGACTCGAACCCGCACCCTTCTAATGTCCGGTCAGATGCTCTACCGTTGAGCTACGTCGGCTTATCGCAAACCCGCCAAGTTAATCAATATATACTAGTGTTCCATTCATTTGAGGGATTTAGCCGTTACAAGCCTCTCTCATACTAATAAAGTTGGTTGTTTACAGGTGAAATATAATAAAAAACAGTAATTATTGAATGAAACACTAGTATATATTGATTAACTTGGCGGGTTTGCATTAAGCCGACGTAGCTCAACGGTAGAGCATCTGACCGGCAATCAGAAGGGTGCAGGTTCGAGTCCTGTCGGCGACATTTATCTTTTCTCGGAAGGTTTTTTCAATTTGAATGAGTGTTTCAGGCTAATAATTATTGTTTATAAAAATAATTGTTACCCTTTGCGCTATGCACAAAAATCTTGTCTTAAGTTTTTAAGAACTTTAGTTTATCAATTAATAACTAGAAAATTACTCAAAGCCTTGTTCAATTTCCCATTTTTTATTTGCCAATGTCGCGGGGAATGAAAAAGTGTATAATTATGAAATAAGCTGTCATGAATGTCAAAGAGAACAAAAATTAAAAATATTTATCATTGAAGATAATATTAAAAACTCCCAAAGCGATACATGAAACCGAAAAGACACCGAAAAGACGGTAGCAGCTGGGATTCGAACGCCAGACCTCATGGTCTATCCGGGCCTTGCGCTCTATGCCAACTGAGCTACGGCTACCCCAATCCATCCCGCCATTTTTAAATGTATTATAATGAAGTTTATCAGCTTCAATAAGATATAACAAAAAATCAATAAAAATATTTAACCTGGAATTTAGATACGACAGGTTAGTAACGATTGGCAAAGTCAGGTTGTTAATTCTATAATCTATCAATGGATGAGACTTTCTGATGGTTGAGTTTCGGTAGAGCCTTTTCTTAGTTCATGTATGATTGTCGGTGTGATTATATCCGTTATTTTTTCTCGAGATTGAATTTACAGATTTTTAAATGGTTTTAATCTTTGTGCATCACGGTGCGCTGTATTATTCGTTATAAAAGCTCGTCTAGTAAATATAATTATTAAAAACTTTGTGAATATCTTATTTATATTATTACTCGAAGTATACGTTTAATATTTAACCATTTTTTACATGTAACAGCAAAGGTTTGCAGTTTCGCAACAAGAAAGGCCGGATCCATGAGTGCCAGAAAAGGAAAGATATTTCATAAAAACCATGTCAGACTCGACACGGTGTAAGAACCAGGCGTAAAAAGCTTGCTGTAATTTCCAGCTTCCAGCTGCAAACACCATTGGGACGTGATTAGACCAGGACACCGAGATTCTTACTCCATATTCTCACTACGAGCGATTATCTCCAAGCATTTTAGTTTTCTTTGCAGCCTTCGGAGCTCTTTGCATTCCTTCAATAGGCAAAGCTCTAGGAAATTCGTAAGGACTGCATTATTTATACGCTTTTTCCGCTTTTAGAGACATATTTACACGTCTTAATGTAAAGTGTAATAGTGAAATTATTCGATAACAACAGATTATTATTATTTACCTAGTTATTTCAGTTTTAAAGTTCAATTTTTTTTTCATTATTGAAAAAAAAAATTTACTTTTCTTTCAATTTTCACGCTTCCGGGCATTTCATAGAATATTATCAGTCTTCTGTGCATTAATTATATAAATTAATGGACGATACATAATTAAAAATTATTTGATTAATTTTTATAGCCAAAATGGGATAGAATATTACTACTGCTGGAAAGTACCTTTTAATCATGTTTCACTGCCCTTAAAAATGATTCGTCATTCACGTAATTTAAGGGAACAATAACCACTTACTATTTAAACAAATGTCTTGTGGCTGTGGAAAAAATAATATTTATAAACATATGAAAAAAATAAAATAACAAAAAACTAAGAAAGAGCTTCTAATAATTACTGAACACTTGGAACTTACAGCCAACTTATAAGGTTTAGGAATTATAACAGGGAACCCATTAATTATAAACAGAAACTTATATATGCCATTTTATTATTAAGAGACACGAAATTGTATGGAATGTGTCATTTTTTGTTCAAATTTTAATATTTAAAAGGATTAAATCAAATCATCGCGACAAATTGCTGCAAATTTTAAATAAGAGTCTAATTTTCTAGCCAGATTAAAATGTTGCAAAATGTCATAGTAATTTTCTAATTTAATAGGAAAATCAATAAGTACGAGTATAAGAATTTTTTTTAAATTATGTTATTTCTCTTTACCAAATATAAAAAGAAAATCTTCAAAAAAGTTTTCACATTTCTTAAGTAAGTATCGGGTAGCTAGCTATATTGCTTCCGTCATTCATTTTGAAGCTTTGAAATGTTGATTTATTTCTCAAAAATAAGACAAGACTCTATTTTTTTTAATCTGATAAAATTTCATGAAAAAAATCCTCGGTAAAGCCGGGTAGTAAAGCTTGTATTCATAAAAGTATTTCCTGTTCGTTTTATGTATGTGACATGGAATGTCAGATTTCCGTGTAGATATCAATATTGTAATGTTGGACATAATGCACATTAGTGTTGTCAGATATGTTAATCGTAGCTCCCGACTTACCCTGGGCAATGTAAAGTGGTGATTTTCTAAAAGATATAAAATATGGCATAAACTACGCATGCTTTACACGTGTTTGTTTTTTTCTGCGACTCGCGTTTAGCATGCAGAATAGGGCACTTTCTAGATAAAGTACAGCCTATAAGACGTAGATTGGCTTTACTTGTTTAGTTGACTTGCAATGTAATGCTAGTCATATTCCGCGAATAATGCTATTCTTGCAAATTTTCAGCTACTCGTGTGAGTGAAATCATTAAAAAAGACTAAATGCAAAACAGGAAAGAAAAGACATTCCATTTTAAATAATTTTGGCATTCACAAATTACGTTTTGGCAAATTAATTAATGCGATACTCAACCCTTTTTAGACAGGAATTAAAACTGGCAGTGATAAAATATATCTGATGCCTGATAATACCTTGTAGAATTGTGTGAAAAACGTTGGTATAGTTTTTTGGCATCAATATTTTAGAAGTTATTCCTACTTTAATTTGAAAAAGCATTAAGTCTCTGATGGTGTGTTTCACTTAAAATAATATATAATGTACTAAATACAAAAATACTGTTTGTATTAGATTAAAAAAAAACATGAAAAATTAAACAATAAAAACATGCCTTTATGTAACCGCAGATATGCGTACGGTAAGAAAGAATTAACAGGGTATTTATATAAAAAAAGTCTTTTTAATCTTATTATTATATTTAAAGTATATTTTCACTAAATTAGGTTATATTATAGTACAAAATTGTATGATTTAAAAATATATATATTAAAGTTTTTTTCTATCGAATTTGTAAGTTGTAGTTTTGTCGATCATGGCTTTAATAGAATTTTTATTGCTATGAAGGGAACCATAGATACATTACTTTCGAGAACAGTCATTTTTAATTTGGGTTATTTTGTGAGGCTGGATGAAGTGGGAAAGGGAGGGGGATGAAGACAAGGGGACAAATACCAATCTGTTAATATTTGAATAGTTGTATTTTACCTTTATCAGGACGATACTGAGATTATCTAAAACACGTGTGTCACTCGTCCGATGAGGGTTCACTGAGTTAGGAAGAGAGCTTTCGATTCAATTATATGCGTATGAAATAATTAAGTAATAACATCATATATATTATCAGATTTTGTCAATTGATTATAAAAATTTGATGATGACTTCCCATATCCAAAATCTAAGCTCCTGATACACTATCGTGATTATCGGCACCTCTCCTACGTTCTCCGTCCGTTCTTCGTCCGTTCACCGCACGGCAGCCAGCGCCCGGCGTACGGCAGAATTTATGCCCCCGAGAGCCCATAACGTGTCATTACTGCCACGGAACAAGAACTACGACACAAAAGATCCGTGTCGTACGGCGACCGGAGCGGAATAATAAATCATTTAAATGCCGCCTGGTCTCCGTTGAGCCGTCATATTTTTGCCGCCCGAGAAAACGGCACTCGGAGAATAATACGATAAAAAATTATGACTGTTTATAAATAAATAATGTGAATATAATATGTGGGAATAGTTTCCTTGCTTTTTTAAACGGTTGTTGCTTATTTTCTTCGATATTTATTGAAGAATTACTAGATGTGATGTTATATTTTTATTTTTAAAGGGAAATTTTGCATTGGTCATGAATAGTTATGGTTCGTGGCCAACCTCATTGTGAGTTTAATCGAGGATTAAAAAAGAGAGAAAAAAATTCCCTCATACATATTGGTCTTTTCCGTATTATATTTATTACTCCATAGATCTAATGAACTTTCATCATTTTACTACACTAGATATTAGCGACATAGCATCAAGGTACAATTCGGCGGTTCATTAAAATGCGTGTGGCTAATAAATAGTATAATGTCGTAGGATACAAGAAAATTGTTTTAAATACGAAAGTGACATCTTCGGTAATTAAATTATTTTAATGACAACGTAAAACGCGGTAATTATAGAAAAAAAGTTTATTCTTGCAAAATACTATTCCGTGCGATTTCGGTATTAACAGATCCCCTAGTCTCTGGGCGAGTAGATTCGAAAGGTTGGCAGGCTCTACGCAGTTTTTCCGTCGGTGCGCCACTTGTATGTTTGTGTGAACTATTTCTTAGGACAAAACTCTCATAGTCTCTGAATTCATAGCGCACATATGGAATTCATTTAGGAGTCGCTCTCAGGCAGTATTACCTAGACGAATGGGTTAATTTTTTAGTGCGTAATTTAAAGTGTTATACAAATTATATAAAATAAATTATAATAAAAGTTAGTTTTTTTTTCTTTTCTTGTGGGAGATCACTGCACAAACGCACTTTAAAAAAACAACCGCAACTGGTTGGATTGAAGATTAAGATGATTGTAAGGCTAAAGTAAATGGGTGGTGATAAAAAGAAAAAGGACGATTGACAGTGACTGGTTATTTAGTTCTGGTCTCTAGGCACATGAAACCATTTCAAGTAATATTTCGAATCTGGTGACGGTTTTTTTGTTGTTGTTAATTTTGAGTTAGCGAGAAATATATCTAAACTCTGTCCATCATTAGAACGACCTGTGAGCGCGCATGTCCTTCCCCTTTCCCCCACTACTTTCTCCACTTGGTATCCACGTTAACACATTCAAACCCAGGATATTTTTTAAAATTCTGTATATCCTACCTACAAACACAAATTTAACTCATTTTATAGATTTAAATAATTATGGTTATAATATTAAAATATACATATTGCATTTTATGTGGCATCAGGTTCATTAAAACAGTTAATTAAAAGAATTAATCCGAAATTGATAATATTATGATAATTTGACTGAACATCCACGGTATGAATGGGTTAATATCTCAGAAACGCGAGTATGGGCGGAGTGACATGGCCGTCGCAGCCGTGCGCGGGAGATGGGACGCATGCGAGGGGGTGGGTATGCGCAGTAGGAACCAAATTTGGAACTGTAGCAGGTTGTTCTTAAGTTAAACTCACAATAATATGGGAGAGTAAGACAAATTATGTTGATTTTTAAGAATACTACTATAAGGTGGGCTGCGAGTAGTTTTCAAGTTCGGATATAAATTGTACATAGAATATTTGTAAATATTTTACTATCGTCTTCCAGTGATTGTTGTGGCCAACTGAATTATTGAGCATACACGTTCCTTTTGGTCAGAAATTTCTCTTTTTTTGTATGGGTCATTTTTCTTAGGGTAGGCAAAGCTTGTCAGGCTTTATTGACTGCACCCCACTGGCAATAAGAAACTTTTACAACACATGAAAAAATAAATTAAACAATTACTCATCTTTATTCAAACAAAAGTAAATACTATGAAAAGAGACTAAACACTCGTATTACTAGAAATGCCAACAAAGATTTATTCCAAATTCCTGTAATTCATACTACTTTTGGCAACGGAATTTTAGGTACTTTGCGATAAGAATTCACAACATTCTTCCGGTTAGCATAAAAAAATCTGATTCACAAAAAATATTCAAACACAATATAAAAAATTGGGATTAAAAGTAATGATAGGGCATTTACCGGTGCACTCACACAAATTCGAAATTATTGATTCAACGATTTAGGAAGCATATCTTAATATAAGTGTACCTTCATCGGTATTTTTAAATTATAAAAAAATGCGCAAAATTACTGCTTCAACACAGGCTAGCCTAGTGAAGCGGGTTGTGTGAAACTTCAACTATAACTGTCATTATATTATTTTCTATTTTACTTTATAATCCAGTGTACATTTACATTATTATATTATACATATCTTTTAGTTATAGTTAAATTTAATTACAATAAAGATATTATTATTAGTACTATTACTTTGGCTTAAGTTACAACTATAATAAATTCCAATACACCTTTTAAGAGAGGATACCATGTACTTTCGTAAGATTGCATTAAATCAAAACATCAAATCCCGAATTTAATTAATGAACTCATTTTCATCTGTCTTGTCAGAGAATGCTGTTTCAATCACTAAAATATTTGGCATAGGAAGTGCATCCATTTATACGTATACATTATCTAATGTTGGGCTACCAAATGATATCAGATGCTCCAGATAAAATCGCTGAAATAAATACATCCTCAACCAAAAGACATTCTGTTTCAAGATTTTTTTGCCGTTTGAGTATTGATTGTTCGGTGTCGCAGCAGATCCGTGTAACGTCCATAGATGGAAACCATTAGTTGTTTATGAATAAAAACAATGCGGCATATAAGGCTGCTATTTATTATTTATCAGATAGAGATGAAGCCTGCCAACATTGAGATTGCAAGAGACAAAAACCATGATATTCATCACTTTAAGATTACATATTAACTATCGCTATCACTTGGCTTACGATCGAATCGATGTGAATCTAAGCCTTCTAGTCAATTATTTATAGTTTTTTTTCTTAGACATTAACTGTGTAACAATTTCCAGACATTTTGTTTTGCAGAGTTTTATCCACTGTGTACATTTGCTGGTTAATTTTATTTATTTGCTACCGGTTTCGACACGTCCGTGTCATTCACTAGCGTGTCCTGTTATTATCTAATTATTTCTGTACTTGTTGAATTTAATTTGGTTTTCAGAACGCTAGCGAATGACACGGATGTGTTGAAACCGGTAGCAAATAAATAAAATTAACTAGCAAATGTACATAGTGGATAAAACTCTTCAAGACAAAATGTCTAGAAAGTATTTATAGTCCTGGTGATTTAAGCTTCAACGTATTTCACTTTGCAATATACCGAACGATGGTTTATGTTTAGCACAATTGTTTTTCAATGTTGATTTATGTAACGGAGTTAATCAACGACTACTTGAGGCTATAGTATTGGATTCTTGAAAAATTATGTCTGAACACTTTTCACTTAAATATGTTGAAAAGTTGTTTCGTAATAAGTGATAGCTAGTAACTAATAACCGAGTGATTATTTTCCTATGTTGATTTATGTGGGTTTCGAGCAAAACCAATAACTCCTTGGAGCCTACGGAATTAACTCACTGATTTCTGTAAGCAGTGTTACAAATTTGGAACAAGAGTTCAGTTAACACATTCAGATCTAAATTCGATTTCAAAAGACAATAATTCTTGAACTGTAATCTTTTAAATTCTACATGAAATACGTATTGAAATTTCAGGTAAAACGTTCCAATTTCTTTTCACTTGTCTTCAAACTGTACCTGTTTTTAGATATTTTAGGATGTATTTCATAGAATTTAAAGATTACAATTTGAGGATTTTTGTATATCGAAACCTTATATATTTTTCTAACTATCCGTATAAAATTTACAGATAAATTATTTATGCCATTGGTTGAGTTATCAATGTGCAAGGTTATATTTTTGAGTGCTGGCCCTAAACGGAGACCATTCAAAGTGGCGCTGATTGATGACTTAATGGTCTACAAATGTGATGGAGTTTAATATAGCTCAGCCTTAGTGTATCTACATTGTAGTGTGTCCCACAAGGAATGAGGATCCGAAAGGGTTAAATATATTATGTTCTACTGTGTAAGTTAATGTGTAGAAAGACGTTTTTTTCTCATTTGTCGAATAGGCAAACAGTCGGTAATTATAAAATCCCGCACGTTTTATTGATGATCGCTCGGGGCGGGAGCTGATTAGAAATCAGTAACATTTTTCAAATGTCTAATATTTAGTGTTTGGCTCGTAAGAACTGGTTGTTTGGACGCAAGCCGTTAATTTATCAGTGCAACAGAAGCGTGGAGGTACACATTAGGCGGTTGCGGCTTCAACCTACTTTATGTTATTCCTTACAGCCACCCACATAAAAGAATGAATGCGATATTTGCAATAAGACGATTTGAATAAGAGTTTTTTTTTCTAATTTAACAAAAATATTGGGAAATGGAAACACGTGTATTGAATCAAAAACATTATGTGATTTCCTAAATTATTGTTGTGTCTCATGTATATTTATCGGGTTTGATCAACAGCTCGGCTGTGGAACGATCTGCCGGCCTCTGTGTTTCCTGCATCCTATAACATGGGTCTCTTCAAGACCCAAGTTCACTCCTTCCTATTCTCTAAAAGACCCTCCACACAGCAACCCCAAAGATGATATAGGCCTCGAGGGAAATTATTTCCTCCTTGGTCTCCTATGTGGAGTTACTGTATAAAAGCCCATATAGGCATATATAAGTTCACCCTCCTGATATTAAAAACGGAGGTACGGACTCACGGAGCTTACTTGGAATATTAAAGATTACAAGTTACAGGACACTTTCTTTCTTGCGGGCTGTTCCTTTCTCGTTAATATCACTATAAAGGGAAATATATTAATAAAAAAATGCTTGTTGTGAATACATTATTTTATTGAGGTCGTTCTCACAATACCTGAATATCTCAATAGCATTTCGTTATTGAAATATTGATTTGTAGCCATTTTAGCCATAAATCAATGTTTGCTTCAAAATCATGGACAACAAGAACCCTCCACGGAGTATCTTTCTATGTATACATTGTCTAAAATATCTATTTATAAACTGTCATCAAAAATCCGTCGAATCTCATTAATATCGCTGGCTGCTACAGCTCTCACAATCTTTACCACGTATAGCACTAATCAGCGGAAAATTGGACTTACTTTTTTTGACCCAACATACGTACACGGTTGACATTTGTCACATGAGAACGGGTCGCTTCTACGACCCGTTCTTATGTTCAATAGCTCGCCTGTGGAATGATCTGCCGACCTCTGTGTTTCCTCCATCCTACAACGTGGGTCTCTTCAAGACACAAGTTCACTCTTTCCTATCCTCTAAAAGACCCTCCACACAGCATCCCCAAAGATGATATATGCATTGAGGGAAATTATTTACCTCAGAGTCTCCCTGTGTGGAGTGGCTGTAAAAAAAATTATTCAGAAAGCGTCCAACCTACAAATTGCCAAAATCGACTTTTTCATCTTTTCCTAGAGACGAACACAAGATTTTTATACGCTAAAAACATCCAAGCTCCAAATGCAATCAATTTCTCTTTCACCTCACAAATGAGGTAATATACTTTTGCATCATCATATTTTCAAACACCTTTCGCTCAGTTTCATTTTTTTGGGTTGGAAGCTTTCTGCACAACTACGTCCAATTATGGCTTTGAGTGCCGATAGGAGTAACAAACTTCTAATTAGTATTATCGTGCCGGATAGCGCTAATGAGAGGTGAAGTAATGCCGTACACATTATATTATCTGCTTGATTTAGTATGGGACAATAATTGCTAATCAGAACCCTGATGAAACTTGAGAAATAGCCCCTAAGACGGTATAAATATTTTATTTACACGCACACAATGCCTCATTATATGTGTATCCGGAGATAATCGTTGTTTCCGCGCGACATATCTACTTACTACCTGAACATTTATTCATATATACCTAAATTTTTTAATAAAATTCTTATCTCTTTGTTCCTGTAAATATTTTACACGACTTAGGTACTCGAAACATTCAGGTATTTTAGTTAAAATATTTAATAGTACAGATATATCTTGATAGCTAATTACAAAAAAAAATATTATTGTATTTAACAAAAATTAACTCAATAGAGAAATATTTCTCGTGTTTGAGTTGGGGAGCAGCGCCATGCAGCGACAGTAATGGTAACTAAATGGTTAATAAAATACATCAAGAATATAATATAGATAAAGTTTGTTTTGTATTTATCGAACGCAACAGAAAAAATTGTAATTTAAATAAAAAATGTTTTTGTTTTAAGCCACTTTATTTTTATACATATTTATGCATTCGACCGGTTTCGGTTGGACTCAACCTTCTTCAGGAATGTACACATATAAAAGTTTATATGTGTACATTCCTTTTTTTCGAAAAATCGGGAAACAATTGTGAATATATACATATGTTAGCCGGAGGTCTACCGACAGTAATGGACGTATCGTGCGTTTTATAAACAGCCAATATTTTTTTCTTGTTTTCAGCACTTATATATATAATGTTTAACTTGTATATGTATATACGTACATACTATCAATAAAATGGTTTACATAAGTAATAAACTATATTTTTTTATCGAACCTAAAAATCTCACCGCTATAAATTTGTACACTGTACACTGAGTGTACAACATCGTAACTCGCGGAATTTTCTTACACAGAAGGGTTAAATAATTAAAAATTAAATCTATTATAATCATTGATATTTCAGTTCATTATTAAATATTTGTAGGCATTTAAAATAGGTCGAGAGAATGTTTACTTATGTTGGCGAATTCGTAAAAACTTGATGAAAATGTTTTAATCACAGCATTCGTATAATTCAAAGGGATTATGTCTTCTTTAAAAAAAATGGTATACATGGTGGTAAGTATTAAATTATGCATAGAAGGCATCCCACTGTGGACCAAAGACAGAAATAATTGCATGTAATAGGAAGGTTAACATCAGCTTTGAATCTCTTTTTTAACTCCAGATCCGGGCATAATTTTTAGAGCTAATGCCTCATCTTTTCACCAAAAGGTATCATCTCTCGGTGGAAAGATTATAGTAATTGTTATGTCTACATTCTCGTCTACGTACCCAAATTCACCGGTGGGGAGAACGACCGACTGTCTGAGTCCAGTGGATGACAAATTCGACGTATTCTTCGAAACTTAGATTGAATTTCCAAGGTTTTTGTCACTACATACTAAATATATCACATGAATTAGGTAATATTGTAAAATCATCCACATGGATAAAATAAACAAAATATTATGGTTACTATTGCATATCGATGAAAATCAAAAGGTCGAAGGTGCAGATTTTACTCAATTAATTGAAAGACCGCGTCGCAATGCAGCAAAAGAATGTGCTATTAAAATCAAGCCTCGTTTTGTCGTTAGCGATGACAAGTTTTTGCCGTTAACTTTTTAATGCGAAGATGGCTGCTGCTCATTTCAGGAAGTGGAGGTAACTGCAAATGACAGAAGTATAGCACTTACTGGCAACCAACTACTAAAGCTTGGAAAACCGTACAGGGGCGCTTAAGTCACCTATAAAAGCCCGTAAGATTATTACCTAATTTAACTAAATAATTTATTTATCACTAGCGGAATCTGTTATAAGGTATGGAATTACAATGATTTTTTTTAACAAAAAACATCTGTAACTTTTTTCCACTTATTTGTTGTCGACAGGACCGGTTTCACCCTATCACGGGCATCGTTAGACTGGCACAATGAATATTAAATCTTATAACCAAATCATAACTAAATGATAACTAAACTAAACAAATGAAAACTATATTATGGCAGTACCTATCGGCAAACGTCACATCAAATAACTTTTAATTTGTTTATTTATTTATTCACGCCTAAAAGGCTTTTAATAAAGCATGTTGTGATTCTTTCACTTTTTTTTACCCATATAATGTTTTGCGAAACAGTAATTTTTATTTTATTTTGTATCTCCCCCCATTTAAAGTTCAATCAAAATGTTTTTCAAGAATAAAATTCGTATTAAGAATGCTATACACTTGTAAAAGATTAAGGAAAACATGTAAATTTTTACTATGCAATGGATTAGGCTGGACGTCAAAAAAATATTTTTAAGCAAAAAGTTATTTCTTGAATATTTCGTAATTTGTCTCTGTCCGTTGGTAGGTCATTGAATATCTTTATGCCTTTATGTACAAAATTATGTTGCCACACGTTTGAATATAATGCAGAAGAGAGTTATGTAAATTACGTATTTTAATAATAATAATAATAATCGGACCATTTCTATAGCGCCGCTTTTGTGAGAAATCACCTCAGGGGCGCTGTACAAATATTACTTCCTATTCTTATATAATTCTTATATAACATCTATTCTACGATTTTTTTTCTTCTCTTCTAGGACAGGCTATCATTACACATTATTTATAGACCATATAAAGATGCAGTTAAATTTTCAAAACTAAATTTAATGTTAAATAAAAAAATAAAAAAAAACAACTGTATTTATACCTTACGATATATTGCAAGACGCTAAAACAAATGATAGAGTGATTGTTTCCATTATATTCAAGAATGTATTTAAGCTAAGACAAAGAATTAGTATCCATATTTTTTAGAATAAATAACACAGAATACTCTTCAAAGGGTGGAGCGGCGGGGGAGGATGGTGGCCGGTGGGGTTGATCCATAGGGCTCTCAAAATCTTCTTTGTCTTGGTGACGCCCCTGGGCGGCGTGACGGGACGGTTGGTGTTGGTCTGCACGTACGCCATGCGCTTGTCAGCCGGCTTCAGGATCCGAAAGGAGCACTTCAGCGTGTCGTCCACTGACATCATTGCTCCTGCATTATCGAATCTTCTTGGCAAAGAACTCATACCCGTCCTCTACCACCTGATGCACCCGGCAGATCAGGTCAAAGTCGTGCTTGTTGAGGAACTTGGCCATTATCTCAATGACGAAGGTTCAGCTGGCGGTGTCCTTGTTGGGGTCCCAGCAGCCCACTTCCCGGTTGTATACAATATTTTTTACAACCACCGTAGCCCGAATAGCCGGAATCGCCATTTCTATTAACTTTTGGCACTTCACTAGTACATGTGGTGACGACCGACCGCCAGATGTGACCGATGCCCGATGCGTTAATTTGGAAGAACGAAGCAGATTTCAACTCAAAATATTTTAAATATTTGGTTTTTTGTTATATACTTGATTTAAGCTCGAAACGACAGCACTAAAATTATGTAATTTTTATAAATATAACCTAAAAATTATTGCGGTTATTTTATGCTGTTTTTACACCGGGAAAATTAATAACTTCCCAATATTTCCAAGATAAATCAGGAGCGACTATAAAACGCAGCCGGCAGCCACGGGGGCGCCTAGACTGGGGTGAATGTTGATAGCAATGTAAATTGTAAGGAACCTGAAAATTTTGCTTTGTTTTTTTGGGAAATGTGTCGTTATTTATCGGTGAAATTCTCGTTATTTGGCGAAATTCGCTAATATTTTAAGGAATTTTTGAGAATAGCGGTGCTATTTTTAAGCAAGGTGGTATTTCTATAGTGACATTATGTTCACCTTTTGGTATTATGCAGCAAAAAAGGGGCCATAAGATTTTTATGACAGCACGAAGGGTTTTCGAAGTGAAGTTAGCTGCATTCCATTTTATAACTCTCTAATGTCAAGTCCATAAGCAGATAATTATTTTTAACTTAGGAAGTATATTGCGTAAATTAGCGAATATTCGTTCGAAAAAATATTTGTGTGGAAATTCGGTTTACGCAAACGCGAAATTTTCAGGTCTCTGTATAATCAGTCACCTCGGGTAGAATCTACATATATCAATTTATAAATTAACTCATGTTTTTTATGCGTTTTGTCGGAACTAGAATATTTATTTGTATCATCTACCTATTAACCGTGTTTTTATGATAAACGTTTTCGTTTTGAACGATATTCCCCACATATTTATTTCGACAAGAAAGCTTGATTTGCACCGTAGGCGAATGTATAATTTTTTTTCCTACTGTGATAAACGATTTTAAGAAAACGTAGAGAAAGTTAAGGCAACTTTTTTGTTATTCTTTAAAATAAAGAGGTTATGAGTAAATTTAGCTCACAGTATTAATTAACGGGCCATTGTTGGTTGCCAATCCAACACTGTCTAGGGTATCTAGTATCCATAGCAACTGATTCAGGGATGTTCAGCGTGAGAACCGAGCTCTAATGTATAGTGTCTAGTCCAATAGACTCATGATCCAAGCTCATCTCTGAATCAGTTTATTAAATGGAAGAATTGCTCCAGTATAAGAAACCGGTAAAGTGCGCTCCCCGCCGTTTGCCATGTTTTATTAAGAGACGTCACATCAATAGAAATAGTTATATTATTTTCATTCTCTTTCGTTGAAGACGAGCAATATACCGACACAAATGAGAAGGTCCGAGTACTTAATCCCTAGAAAATGCACAATCTTTCAAGTTAAAGTCCGAGCAAAAAAATTATCATCATCTTCGGAAATATCTGTAATTTTTAAATGAAAAATTTAAAATTTCACGTAAAAACATATTAGTAACTTATATTTTTAACTTAAAAGATATTCTTCAGAATCTGAGTGTGTGAGATGACTTAACTAGTATGCCTTCTTGTTGAAAAAAAATCCGTTGTTTAGTTAGGAGAAAGGGAAACATTATAACTTAAAACGCTGGGACTCGAACGAAGATGAGCCCATAAAAAGTAAAACTTACAGGGAAAGGCTCACCGTTTCTCAATAAGTAGGGTCACCACAAACAAAATAAGAATTTAAACCATGTTTTACTAATTTAGAAGAAAAAGGGTGTAAAATACATCTGATTCCCAGTCGCTTAAATTAAAATACTTTACCAAACGTTTTACCAAAATATCTCCTTTAGGAAATTCGCTCCAGAATTATTTGCAAAATTCGAGATGTCAAAACAAGTATTTATTTTTAATGCATATTTAACGTCTGGCTTTTTACAAACCTGTATTATATCTATGTCTTATCTAAGGTTATGGAAGGTATTTATCTCAGGTAATATAGTTGTGAATGATGAATACTTTGAGCATGTCGATGAGTTTGTGTATTTGGGAAGTATGTGTACGAGAGATGGAAAGACTGACAGGGATATTGAAAAAAGGGTGAATGCAAGAAATTCTATTAACAGGGGAAAAGTCGCCTAAAGAAGCGAAGCTAGCAGTCCACAATAGAGTGTTGATACCAACCCTGATGCATGGCAGTGAGGCATGGAACTGCGGAGGATGGATGAAGTAGACTGAATGTGTGGTAAAACCATGTACGATCGTGTGAAAAATGATGAGATTCGTAAAAAATGCAAGACTGATGTAAGCGTAATGAGCAAGATTAACAAAGAGACGCTTAGATGGTTCGGGCATGAAGAGCGAATGGACGGAGAAAGGAGTGTAAGGAGAACATATGACGCGAATGTGAATGGAAGAACAAGCCGGGGACGTCTGAGGAAGACATGGTACTATCAAGTGAATCAAATACTTGAGTCGGGCCATATCAGAAGTCGGAATAACAGAAGAGAATGTATGAGACGTTGTACGAATGTGATTGAAGCAAGAAGTGTATGCCAAGATCGAGTTGTTTGGCGGTCCGTCCTCTCTGCCTACCCCTGCGGTGAAACGGAGTAATAGTTACTTTGTTAGTTAGTTAATTATTACATTTTCCAAACTACGTGTTGTTGCTAATAAGTCACAACGACGAGTATAAATAACTACTTTCCGTTATATGATTTAAGAGCAGTTAGTGATCGGGCTCTGATCAGTATCGTCAAAACCAAAATGTTTTTAAAGCCCCAAACATTATTTTTAATAAATACGAAGTATTCTATAAAAATAATAAAAAATAATATTTCATACATATTAATGTAAAATGAATAGAAACAAATTAACGCACATCCTCCGATATTTTTTTATTTCTCTCCTACAACGTGATTCTGTCTGCAAAATGTTTCTCAGTAAAAAACATGAATTTAAAATATATACATTTTTGTTTCAATAGGGCAGAAACTCATTTTACTCGTGATCCCTTGACCTTAAGCCATTTTTTACACAAATTCACATATACTCGTAAATGTGTAGAAGCTATTCGTAGATAATTAAAAAAAAAATTGCTGTATTCGTTATTAAACTTTTTTTTTACATTTTCCCTTCGTCATGGTCACCCTCGGTTTAATTTTATTGGTTACTGGTTTCGCGCCATCGGAGTGTTGGAATCAGCTTTTTTCCACATCGCGGACTATCTCTATCATATCGGAATGGAATTTTGTCACAACCCAAAATGAATACACGGCAAAAAGTTAAGACTCCATTGTGTTCAAATCCAAATTTGGAATTGCCAAATCAATCAACACTCAACATACCGAGAAAATACTTCGGTCGAGATCTTAACTATAAGGTCTGTATAACCAACTGAAAACCATTGAACAGCTGTTTACAATAATAAACTCCAGTGAATTTTTTTTTTTTAATAATATTTAATTAACTATTAATACTTTTTCTAATATCAATTTTTTTTTAATTTGTCTAATAAGGAACTCCAGTGAAAAAATATAATGACTTTAAAAATATATATTCATATAGATCAGCAAATGCCGATTCTGAATAAATGACTTTTATTATATATAATTATACGTAGAATTTATAAATCGTTATTTAAAAGTGAATAATAAATCAGCTCATCAAAACACCGTGTTATGTTGGTACCAATGCATTTGGAACATCTGACGTCACGTGAGCATTCTGTTTTTTCGATTCGTATGATTTTATTTTTTCTTTTTCGATGTTGTTTTGTATTTAAAACATGTATTATTTTAGTTTTGCCAAATTTTCACTTAATTTGTGTGACTTTAAGCTCTATAATTGTTGTTCAATATAAATAACTATTATTCGTGAAATAAATTAGAGTATTTATGATCAAACCAATTATCAATGCGGATATTATACTATTATTATTCTTATAGTTAAAGATTCTAAAAAGGTACATGATTTTATTACTTATGTTTATTTATGGTTTACTATTAATAGAATATACAATTGCGTACGATAAAGCTTATCCTTGTTTTTATTAACACGTAATACCCGGAGGTTCAAAATAAAACACATTCGGCGATGGTGGGTCCAGATAGACCGGCTGAAATGATGAAATTAAAAGGCTTTTTTATGCATTTTTCGTTCATATCCTTACTTTTATATGATATTATGTAATTCCTCATAAACTCATAACATATCTTTTGTGTTTCTTGTATAAAGATAGATGTTTTAGAAATTAGTATTCCGTAAATGTTGCGGTTCTTCGATATGCAGCAGCGCGGGCATACCACGCGAGAGCAAAACCATGACTAAATCGGTCGCGTCTTGAGACAACCGCTGCCGACGGTCAGGGGAATGAGGAGAGCAGTGCGGGAGGGGGGGAAAGGACTCGCCCCAGGAAGTCAGTGGAAGCGAACATTTTTGTTTACATATTTATTAACATTTTCGGGAAATCGATGGTGTGCATTTACAAGTATATCATGTATGATTTAAAATACCAGAAATAAAATCATTCATTTAATTCTTCCTTGTGGCTGTACCTCTAATAGAAAGATGTGTAAAAAGAAAATAAATTAAATTTATAGCCATATTATATGATGATTGCTTATGCAAATATTAGAAAATATTATATAATGGCGTTCTTATTTGAGTATTTAATTTTCTCACACATTTATTTGTCACAATTAAAACCATTGAATGACATACATTTTAGTTAAAAAATACTAAAACTTTTATTTTTCAACAAAACAAATTTAAATGAACAATTTTCATTAAAAAATTAAAGGAATCCGGAATTTGACAAGTTGATCTGCAACGGATTCACTCAGATTTCCTACACTAACTGCATTATCACTTCCATTTTCACTTTCAGATATTTCCTCTAGTAATATGTCTTCCGGGTCACTTTCAAATTCTGGATCCAATGCTTCGAATTCCAAGTCGCCATCATCACTGATCTCACTGTTAAGTAGCTTTTCAATCTCATTATCAGCTAAATAATGTTGCCTTGCCATTGCGTTAGTATGGTACGAAATAAAAAAAATTAAAACAAAGTTATAAAAATATAATCACAATACTAGAAATGTGCCCGAATGGTTGACAACATCTGCGTGTTAAGGACTGCGAGGGACAAAGACGGAAGGATAGAGCGAGAGATATACTGTTTCGTCGGCTGCTCAAATTCAAATGAGAAGAGATAGAGTTTTTGCGTGTTTTTATACACAATTATTCTAATAACTTATTTAAAACGTGTCCGATTTTAATCATTTTTTAGTCGAGATGTGGGTAAATATTTGATAAAAGAATAGACAAGAGGAAATTAGCCTAAACGAAATATTTGCGGCAAAATCTTTTATTTAAAAAACACTGTGTCAAATCAGACCCATCACCGGAGTCGAGGTGTTAATAATGTCAAAAATAAAATAAAAATGAAACATGTTGATATGTATGTATTAATAAAGTAATTTTTAATTCACTTATCAATGTTTATTATTTGTATGTAAATAATATTTTGATCTGTTCGTGTAAGTTGCATGTATTTATATTAAATATAACAGAAATTAAAGGAGCGTGTGTTAGATTAATGAAGCGACTCACCGATGTTCAACACGAGTCGATTTATTTGTACGGCTATCATAAAAACTTATGACTAAATTGCACAATATAAATTAGAACACGATTATAACAAATAAAATGATTTAAAATGAATACAGGGCGAAAATCTAGTTGAGCTCATCAAAAGGAAAAAAAATTACGCAATTAGTGAAATCCGGCGGCAATACGTAGATGGCACTCCTACCGCTGTATTCCACGTGTTTGACGGTCGTCAAATAGTAATAATTAGTGGTCAGTTCAGCAGGTAGCTACAGCGTCATGAAATATGGACAACCTATTCATCTGGAATTTATTAATTCACACAGCTGTTCTTTTCCATCAACCTCAATTCCATCGTGAGTTAAGATTTTTAAATCCATGTAACTGTAAAAAACTGCAATCTAAGAGATTTCAATTTTTCATTTGTCCGATAAGTAAAACCGTTAATAAGCCAGGTAATAATTACAACCAATAATAAGAGATGTAACTACAAACTTGTCTATATAGTATATGTAATAGTGATTACATGGTGCAAAAAAATAAATGAATTAGTTCGTCTTATTGCTGACTGCACACCTAAAAAATATGAACAAAACAAACAAAAAAATGCAATTTAATGGCTTTGTGTAAGTCGAGAATTGCCTGCAATCTTGAATCTAAACTATGATGAGAACTGACACTTTTTGTTCTTGTTCGATTACCTTGTTTTCGCGGTCTGTTGCCTTCGAAAAATGTATGAAAATGTAGGGCGTTTGGTCATTGTCATTAGTCATTATACACGAACGTTTTCTACATAACACGTCTCCAGAGAATATTATACTATGCCAATCTAGACCACTTAGAAAAAAACATACTTTGAACGTTTTGTCAACGTTTTCAAAAGTATAATACGAAAACCGGTTGTTGATTTTATCATATAAATTTGTGATGATGTTGATTGAAATGTTCCTCTACCGACAAAGATCGGCAAATCTGAGATAACTATCTACTAAATTTGAGCGAAGTTTGCGACAGGAATTATTCTGTTATATATATTTATGAAATGTATTTTGTTCAGTGAACAAATTATATGCCAAATGTGAAAAAAAAAACATTTGCAATATTATTGGCAGCTATTTTTATGATGTTTACAAAGTTCTACCCGAACTCAATTGCAAACTTAAACAGTGTCTCGGATTTACAGTCGATACAGTCGATACAGATGATGTCTCATAAAAATAAAAAAAAAGTCGGATGTAAATCCGAGACACTGTTTAAGTTTGCAATTGAGTTCGGGTAGAACTTTGTAAACATCATAAAAATAGCTGCCAATAATATGAGATTAAACAATGGAAGATAATATTCACAAATCTTGAATTTGAGATATGATATCGATGAAGATGACACAAATTGAACTTGTCTCATTAGCTAAGTCGGTTGAGCGTTGCCCCGGATAGGCAGAGGACCTGGGTTTGTGGGTTTTTAGTTTCTGTCCTTTTATCCGGTTTCATCTTTCATTTAGGTTATGTTAATATTATCTTCTTCAATGATTAAATATTACGATGAGGTTCTTAAATCTCAATAAAAATAATTAATAATTAAAAAAAAAAAAATAATAATAATAATATTTCTAAATCAGTTAATTGAAAATGATACGACAAAGTGATTTTACATTAATTGAAGAAGTATTTCATTAATATTTACGTTCATAGTTTATGGCGGAGAATCAGTCGCTAGATAAAAAAAAATATTGCCTCTCAATAATATCACAAAAGCATCGTGAAAAAATGTTAAATTTCACAACCTCATCATCTACGATACTCTCAGTATCGCCCTGGTGAAAAACCACCATTCAGAATTGAAACGTTGCTTGAAATGGCTTTTAGCCGTGTTTGGTGACCAGATCTGAATAGCCAGGTATTCCCCACCTTACTCTTCCCCTTCTCCTTCCCCTCCCCAATACCTTCAGCCTCACAACATTCCCCAATTGGGAATGCCATAGTCTCACTGGCTCCAGACGGTTGGGAGCAGTTGGGACTCTTGTGAGGTATTCATATAAAAAAAAAAAAAAAATCACCGGACTCACTCGATGATTGTAATAAATTCGGGAAGGTAAAACAGAAATCTGCAATATCGAAAGCTTCATGGCTACAAATATACTGACATCTGCAAACCCGTGAACGAGTCTTTGCAGTTAGACATTCCGCATTTTTGATATCCCCAATTTATGTCGATTCCTTACCGGCCCATGAGGGAACCGCCTAATACAGGTATGTTTAGAGCTGTTCATAAATAAATAAAATTTCATTTTCTTTGAAATAATTCTTACCACATCACGCTGCTAACATACGCAGCGGGTTGTAGAATAACTAAAAATTAAAAATATTTTCTAAAAGTTCAGAAACTAGTGTATTATTGAACGAGCAGTAAATTTCTTGTATCGGTGTCCTTAAAATCGCCATATGCCTATGAACGTATGTGATACGCAAACTTTTATTGTACCATTCTGCGCTATCCCGTATCACGTACGCGCTTGAGAAAAAATAATATATCTCATAACTACAAACCGTAATGACCACGCGCGCGTCCCAACAACACGGGACATCAAATCTAAACAAGTAGCTCTTCGAGGACAGGCGAAGCGTGCGGTCGCTTGTTTGACAAAATATTTTCAGGTAGGGGTATGACTAACATTGTATTCATAATTAGACGAAAAAAGTGATTATTTTTTGCCTGTTTTTCAGAAAATTACCTGAAGATAAGGCAGTTAATCACGAAACGTATACGTTTGAGTTCCCTTTCCAATAGCACCTACCGATATGCAATTGAGTTCCTTTAGCAATAGCGCCAGCTGATTTACTGGACAGATACAGCAGATGCAATATTGCACTGATGTGACGTGTCGGCGGCCGCTGCAACCATATCGCATCACGATAGCGTGTGGGGTCAGGGGTCGCGAATGTTGCAAGTCGCAGTAAATCAAGGGCTCTTTATACTTCAGCGACCCATACACGAGGTGATAAATCGAGTCAAGAAAATACGATAAACATATTACGTCAAAGTTTATTTTTTCTTAAATTTTATACATTTACTTATTGACGTCCAAATTGGACTTAACACATTAAACATTGTAGTTAACACATTGGACTTAACACATTATCAGTAGAGTCGAATACGTTATATAGTAATGCAGTAATGTGAATATAAATTCAAATAAAAATATAAAGCAAAGAACAGAAAATATATAGAATCAGAAGCCAAGAAAAAGATACTATTTACTTGAGATATTTTAATGATAAATGTAATGATCAAAATTAAATTTACAGAATATGTTTTTAATAATACCTACAGTTGGGATAAAATTTTATTCTAATTCACGTAAACATTGAATAAGTTCGAAGCCGAGCTTAAGAATTTATTCAATTTGACTAGTTGTTCTACTATCCGAAACAAATTGGACTAATATTTGTTATTGATGTGCTAAATATGTCGACAATATCTTTACAGTTATTACCTATATTCGGTATACGGCGAACGGGAGTATACAATTGTAACAGAGTGTAGGAATTATCACAATAATAAGGTAAAGTAATGTCTCGATGTTGATTGCGTGGTACATGGAAAGAAATCAAATAATTTAAAAAAATTGTGTCGTGTTGTATTTTAATGAAGTAATGTCATCATCAGCCACGGTATATCCACTGCATAATAAAGGCTTCCTAAACTGTTATCACTCCTATTGGTTTATATGATTTTGTTGAATGTGTTTGACGAGCGCTGGATTTTACAGTTCAAATCTCGGGGGGGCGCCTAAATTATGCCATAAATCATTTTAACATTTCCTTTAATGCCCCATAATATGGAAAAATTATGTCTTCAATTACGCTGGAAAAATTACGCCTCTTGGTCTCTAGGGCCCCGAAGTTTACACTGAACCATCGTAAAAAAATGTATGGAAAAAGTTTTTTGTCACAATTTTTTTTTAGGAATTACATAATAGTTGTTTGAGCGTAAAACCTGTTTTTCTATGAATCATTTACGTGTGCTTTAGGTCCTATATGCCGTTTTGCGCAGTCAATAACCAATCAGGAAGCCACACTTTTATTCCTGCGTTTTTTTTGTAGACCCTGGGCGAAATAATTTCCCTCAAGGCCTATGTTTTAAATGACTCGGTTAGAGATAGTCGATATGCTCTATGGTCCCTATTAAATTATCCCGCTTAATTGGGGATGTTGTTTTTCATAGAAACCGATTCCTTTTGGAATTAGTTTGAAGAAATATTTTTGGGGGTTGTTTTTTAATCATTCTAAACTTATGTATTATCAACAAAGATATCATAAATTAAATCTTGTCTCCGTATATCGGAAACAGATTAAAAATCAGCTAAAATTAAAAAAGATAGCTGGAGCCGCAGCTACAGTGATAGATCTCCATCTCTATCAAGGTTGACGAGCTATCAAATGCAATTCTTATTTTTGACAGGAAGTAATCACTTTGTTGGAGATAATTTTATTTTAATATTCATTTTTTGTTATGTTTTAGCGACATTTTATTGAATACATAAACCAACCGGTTTCAGTTCAGTCCCAACCTTCTTAATGGTTTTATAAATAAAATACTTGTTTATTACAAAGTCAAATCGTATTTATGGTTATTATTACAGTTTTTTTTTAATTAATGTTTTAGTGTGTTTGTGTTATGATCCAAGTCTCAGCAATCTCATTATCGCGAGGTAGGTTTAACGAAATTCTTTTTTCGATTTATAGCATTATTAGGTTTGATAAATCAAGTTATCCTCGACAAAATTTTCGCAAAAAATATGAATATAGCATAATAATGATGCTCTATGGTGTAGCAACAGTGATTCAGTTGAAGAATACTCGCATGCCACGCGTGAGATCCGGGTTCGATTCCGAGCCAATGAAGTCTTTTTGATCGTGATTTTCCTTTTTTTAATTACCTTTTTTTCTTAAGCGTCTGGAAGTTGAAAACATGAATATTCAAAAAATGGGGGGGGGGGGAATCAGTACTTACTTCACGGAGAGTAAGATATCGTGGAACTGCTCCTGTGTGTGCGCTCCTATTAGTGCAATCAATAAACTGTTTTTATTGTTTGCTATATCCTAGTGGTTAGCCCCCGATAGCAAAAAGTTTTAGAGACCTGGGGCGCTATTCCCGTTCTTTTTAAGAAAGATTCCTTACGTTTTTCCTTAGGGTTAAAGACATCTTGATTAACTGCGGAATTCCGGTGAGACATAATAAAAAGATTCTAAATAGATTGTCAATATATTATTTGAAAACACAAATCGATGTAATATCAAAGGTGACATAAGATTATGAACTAAAACTTTTAATAACAATTACATTATATTATAATTCATTTTAATACATTTTTATTTTATTTTTAAATATCACAAATAAGCCTTTTAACGAAGAATCACGTTTTATAAAAAGGTACCCAACTCATTAATGACATTTTTTTATCTCTAGTTCTAAAAGTGTCATGAATTTGTGCCGACGCTCTTCAATGCCGCTTGACGTGAATTGTCAAATATGTCAACATCTATATAATGTTTAATAATGTTTACTGGCTAATTATCTTTAATGTAAATGATAAAGTAATTGGTAACATACTTAATATTGCGTTTTTCTCTTGTTAAAACATCGCAAATATTCACATTTTTGATGAATGTCGTTCGCTGAATTCAGCTGACAGCTGTCATCTGATAGAACCGGAACCGCAGTTAAGTAAGAAGGCAAAAGTTAAGGAATCTTCCTTAAAAAGAACGCGAATAGCGCCGCTGGTCACACTGGTTTTAATTGCGTGTTTTACTAATACATACGTAAAAAAATATATTGTTTGTACATTCTATAACAATAAATTATTATTTATTGAATAACTCGAAACACAGTTTGATAATCAATGTTCTTGACTTTGAGTGGGGAAGATCGAATTAAATTTTTCTATAGCCTGAGAAAATATACACATTGCTTCTTCATTTGGAATATTATGGAAGCTCGGTGTCGATTGTCAAGTTTAATTAGCCTTATCAAAAAAGCCATTCTCTTCTTTAAGAATTTAACATCAATTAAAAAATCTAGAAGAGATGTTGGGATACTTACGAGTAACAGAAAAGTTATTAATGACAATAACGTATCGCTTTGAGCTCCTAAATATAGGCAAATTACTAATCAGAGTAAATGATGCTGTCACCACTTTATGTAAACATGATGTCTTACGGTATTTTGTAATAGCATTCTGTAATTAAGTATTCGTATATCCTAATCTTATGTGTTTCTTACCACATGCCATTCTGGTCTCTAGAAGACTTGAATTTCTACTACACAACCTCAGCAAAACATTGGATTAAGGTTAAGGTAACCTTTTTCCGGTGTTCGTAATATTTCAAAAAATGTATTTTATATTCTATTTTATGTTTTGGATACAGCGAGAGGTTAATGAACATATGTCCAAAAATATCGAAAAATAATTACATGCGTACACCATTTCGATCGGAGATTCATTATCTACCTCGAGGTAAACAGCGTTCTTCCCTAAACAGTTTCGTCATTAAAATCACTTTGCGAAAATGAGTCCTATGTAACAATTCATTTGGAGGGAGGATTTAGATTTAATTCAATTAGGAAAACTATTTTGTGGCAATAATAATATATTCAATTTATTAACACATGTGTTAATATTATCTTCTTCAATGATTAAAATATTACAATGAGGTTTACAAACTTCCATAAGTTATAAAAAATAAATTGAATATTTCTTTCCAGACTTCTAAAATAATTCAATAGATGTCTCATATAAATAAAAATCGGGTAGGTATATCCGAGACTCTATCCAGATTACAATTGAGTTCTGGATGAAACTTTGCAATTATCATAAGGATAGCAGCCAATAATATGGGATTTATAAAAATGGAGGATAATATTAACAAATCTTGAACATGAAGTATGATATCAGTGTAAATGGCGTAAATTGTACTGGTCTCATTAGCTAAGTTGGTTAAGCGGTTACCCCGGATAGGTAGAGGTCCTGGGTTCGAGTCCCAGATGCGACTGAAATCTTTTTAATTTCTGTTTTTTTTTTCGGTTTCGTGGTTCATTTGGGGTGTGTTAATATTATCTTCTTCAATGATTAAAATAATAATATATGTTTTAATATCTTCCATTTTTATAACGAGTAAAAAAACAATGATATCCTCGCTAGGGTAACCCGTTAAATAAAATTAATGTGAAATTCTTTGTTTACACCACTGTTTAACATATAAATATCAACATGTTCCGGAAGCAGAGCTCCCTCATCAGGATACACAGTATAATAAAAAAATAATGACAGGAATAGACAAATAATAAACAATGAAAAATAACAATGTAGGAATAGACAAATTACAAACACTAACAAAAATTAAAAGTATTTGATGAAAGTAGGTAAGTAATGATTTTAAAATGTTAACATAAATAAACAATAATAAATTATGAAGCCACAACATAATAACACGTTTATTGAAGAAGTTAAATTAAATTATTTGAATTTTGTTGAAATTGCTGAAAATGTTTAATATGAGGTGTTTTAAGTGCAGTTGGGTGGTTTCTGTATCAGCCTCTATTTGGCGTTAACATGTTTTTTTTTAAATTTATTTTAGTGAAATTTTGTTGTAGAGCTTAGTGCCATAACATAAGAAGCTTTTTTGTCCAAATATTGCATTTGTGGTTGTTTGTGTGATGGGTTTTTGACTCTGAGATTTAGTGTTTCTAATATGTGCGTTAGTTGTTATTTCTTGTTTTTTTTTTTTGAATTTACAAATATAGAGTAAGTATTTGTGACCTCCTATGAAATAGGTAAAATGGACCTAGCTAGGACCTCTATTCACTTTTTAGATATAGATTTTTAAAATTTCTAGAATAATAATAATAATAACAAAGCATTTATATAGCGCAGTTTTGTGTTATTTCACTTCAAGTGCGCTTAAGTGATCCCCCTGTAACCAAAAAATGGATGTGATGAGGCGACAATAAAAAGATGAAAGGTTAGATAGAGGTTAAACAAAGCCGCACATAGTATCTAGCATCTTATAACACAGACACCTCCATGTATGGGGTGTTTTATCCGCAATATCTGCATGCTTTATCTATGAGACCCGCGATGCTGGTTGTATTGATGTAAGGCGGGATTTATGGAAGCTGATATTTTATGGACCCGAGCGGCACTAGCAGCCAGCAGCCTACCTACCAGAACCCGTATTGTGGAGATGATTGAGTGCGAGGAGAGTGTGATTTACAACTTATTATGGAAATGATACAAAATCAATCCGCAAGAAACGCTAACACACCGGATGCATTGTAATTGAATTTCATTAGATATTTTGAAAAACTAATTTATTTTATATACTAAAGAAAGTTTATTTCGTAAGCAATAAATTTTAGCGCTGTCTTCTACCACGAGTAAATTGTGAAATTAGCCTTTCTGTGACTGAGAAATCTACCATTCTTTGATTCATCATATAACTTTAATTTAATTGGTAAAGCTCGTACGGCGCTTCATTTATAGATTCAATCATCTTAGAAACGAGCACCCAAATAAGGCCCTAAACATCACTTTGCAGGTTGCTAATGCAAGCAATACAACAAATAATGTATTGAAGGTTTCCAAGGACAAAAAATTTCATATCAAACTTTTAAATTTTATGAAATACATACCGAAATGTCTGAAAACATGCACAGTTTTAAAACCTGTGAAAGCAATTTTGAACATTTTACCTAAAATTCCAGTAGGTATTTCATATAGAATTTAAATGATTATAATTTGAGGATGTATGTTGAAAGATGGATGTTTAAGGATATATGTTGAAAGCTTATACATTTTCATAATTACCCGTATAAAATTAACAGAAAAATCGTTTGTTGTATTTCTTGCGTCAACAGACCACAAAGTGTGTAGTTTAAGTTTTAAGTACCACCCTTTAAGGGAGCCTTATATTTGATATATCGGTAGTATTGTGCCTATCAAAGGGCCAACTGTTTGGTGGTTGACCTTTAAGGGAATTATTTTAATTGTTTTCTCTCGAACCATCGCGTTTTTATCTGTATTCTTCGAAACAGAATACCCTCCATTGTATTCAGATTCAGGTTCAAAATAATTACGTCACCAAAATGACTTTATACAGAAAATATAAATATTTATTTATAATTTCACTAAAACATATGTACAAATATTGATAGGTACGTCTGTACCGTTTAAGTGGAACTAAGATGGTGGATTCCGACATATTCTTTGATACATGTAGTGCAGCTTTTAAAAAAGAATTAAAAGCTGTTTTCATATAATAATATTAAACAAACTTCAACAAACAGTGTTTGGACATTATGTTCTTTTTTTATTGTTTCGTTTTATGGCAATATTTTAAATTTAATCATAATTTTTCCCTTTACATTTTTGTAAGTATTATTTGTAAAGTTTGTTTACCTTCTGTTACTCTATTTATAAATTGTGCACTTTTTCAAAAAAATCTGTTTAACACAATCTTAAATTCATTAACTTGTCTAAATATTATTTTTAATGTTTATTTGTTTATTTATCTTTATCGTATTAATCAGTGAGAAATAGGTTAAATACAGGCGAGTTATCCAAATATTTCTATATTGTTTCGATATTATTACTGTCTATCTGTATTTTCTCCATAAATAAATAAATAAAAGACTAAGCGCCCAGAAGCATGCAAGGGATTGTATTTATATTATTAGATAAGGAATATTGTTAACAACAACTGAGTACAGAGTATAGGGATGTAAATCTGGTGTGATTTGTTATGGACCAGGATGCAAATACAACAGGTACATTAGGATTTCATCTATCGAAACAAACAAAGTAATTAACATAATCTCGGATATTTAAGTAAAGTGATTAATCAAAATAACTAATGATAAACGTGTAGTTTTAAACTACTAACTCATAGATTTGGTATTTTAGTTACTGGATGGATATGATAATGATTTCAATTGTATGTGGTATCATAACAGTAAGTACAGTTACTTATTACATACTCCACCTTCATGTTTTTTTATTGTAAGAATATTTTTTGTAGAACTTGCACTCATCTAATGTATTTACCTGTCAGCTGTATATACGAGTATGAAAAAATAATAATAATAATAATGTAAATCTTTGCACTCTGCAGCCTGGAACAACTACATGGCATAGAGAACTCAATGCTCTGAAGTTGGTCAAACAATTTAACGTGTATTAATATAACATAAAGCTAGTTGCCTAGTGGGAAAGAACTGATGATCTTTTGAACTATGGTTTTTTTTAAAAACTCTATAGGAACACCCGAGGCAGTGAAGTAGCCACTTAAAGCGTGCACTGACTGCAGTGTGCTGCGGTTTTTCGCTAAAAAATCAACACCGCGTTCCTTGTGGTATGCAGACTGCGTAATAATGTTTTTTGTTATACTACTCCAATAAGATCTCGGAGGTTGTGGTTGGATTTCTATCGAAGTGCGAATATTACAATTCTACTGAAAATTTGCTATGGCCTGGATTGTAGATAATGTATTACATACCTATGTTTTTTGGCATTTTTATTTATTTATGTTGGCTCTCCAACAGAATACACCACATAATTTATTACAGTAATTGGATACGATTTCGATATACTTATGGTGGTGATTCCATAATTCACAAAATTCATTACAATATTCTCTTTGCAGAGATAATTTTACATTAGAAATAAGTACATAAAACAAACAATATTATTATAGCGCCCTTGGGGTGATTTTTCACAAAAACGGCGCTTCACAAATCATCCAATTATTATTATTAAGTATTTATAAATAAAATAAATGTCATATATGCGTATATAGTTAATACATAGGTATATGATCTAATATTTATAATGTAATTTTAAGTAAGGAGTACATCAGGTACATGTAAGTATTAATTCCTTCTGAAAGTAGTGGTTGTATTCGAAAATTTATCCAAGTATGCAGTTCTTATTATAGAATCGAACTATTCTTGTTGGTTTCGTAATTTTGATATTCTATTAACATTCATTTAATTACTTAAAGATTAGTCATACATGTCGCTTTTGATATTCAACAGGGAAATTACATCTGACATATGTCTTCTTTTGGTGATTGAGACTTCTCTATACATGCGTACCTAATGCACGATGGAAATCGTAGAAGGGTAATAATGGCTACCAAAGGTAGCCTCGCATTAATCTATAATTAGATCCGATACGGTCATATAAATTTTGCGTACAAAGTCTCTGTATAGGTCCCAACAATATGTATATGCATAAAAAGATGTATTACAAGTCTTCCTTATTTTCTTATCTTTGTGACTTTCAAGTAAAAAAAAATCCCATTACGGAAGTCCCAATCTATTAAGTCACCGAATCAATGAATCTCGCCTTTAAAGCTTTCATCGCCAACTGCCTGAGCGGCGGAAGGAGGCGGCACGCGCTAAGAACGTACGAGAATCCGCTAAACAATTGATGGAAGCCTTATCGGGCTGGATGCGACCGGGACGCAATTACCACTTCTGATAGAGACCACAACGGGGGAACAATGCCTCCGTATAACCCACCTGCCTCCCTACCCGTCTCTTACTAACTGCGGCGCCGCTGTAAATTCGGCTAGTGCAAGAAAAATGCTTATAAATCAATAAGCGGCCTCCTTGGTCCTTTTTACTTTTGGGTCCTTTTGACGGCCTCCATGGTCGAGGGATAAAGCTGTTGACTACAAATCCGAAGGTCGCGGGTGCGCAAGTAAAATTTATTTAATTAATTTGTTCTGTTTCACAATTAATTAATTTAAAAATAATATATACTATATTTGCGCACGCTCCAGAGTGGAAGATATCAGTATCGCCCTGGTGAAAGACCACCATTCTGAATTGAAACGTTACTTGAAATGCCTTTTAGCCGTGTTTGGTGACCAGATCTGAATAGCCAGGTATTTCCCCACCGTCCCCAGCAGATAGGACTCTTGTGCGGTATTCATATATAAAAAAATGAGCACTCGTTAGGCACTTCTCGGTTTGCTTCGAGTTTCTCTTACTACTTAAAGATGTTTCATAACTCAATAGCTTATGGTGCAATTAACGAAGCGAACTAAAACAAATTTCATAAAATTTCAGAGAGAAAAGGCTTTGAAAATATTTCTACGCCAGAGTTTACATAGCCGCCGTTTTTGCTGAGACCTCAGAAGTGCTTTGGTTCAGACTCTGTTCTGCCCGATTTTGCTAAAATTTTGGTACTCTTTAAGTAAAAAAATCTTTTTACTAACGAAAAATATATGACACAGAAAACAACACCCTTTGGGTGATTTTATCACATAACGGCGCTTTATGAAGTTGGCCATTTATGTGTAATTATAAAATATGTCTATATGTTTTATTATTTTTAGGATGAAATAGATATTTTAAAGCTCTATAACTCGTGACGTTGAGAACTGGAAGCACATCCGTTGACCGATAAATTCATAACAGAAAAAGCCTTGCAAATGTTATAATTAACAGTATAAATCACCTTATCAAATGTTTTTGTGTTTAATTCGTACAACCGCATTTCATTTTTTTTTTTAAATTTAATGTAAATCAAATTTAATAATGTTATTATTAAGTTCTGCAAGTATTTTTACTTTTTATTAGTGTGACAGCTGTTTCGGCGTTCAAGGCCATTTTCAAACTGCGGTTAATCCACATTGTGACGACTTATTTATATGATTTTATGTACTCCCACCCCATTCTAATTTGGACGGGTTTTTAAAAATAATGATTTATTATCGGTAAACCATATAAACAAGTCGTCACAATATGGATTAACCTCAGTTTGGAAATAGCCTTGAACGCCGAAACAGCTGTCACAATAATAAAATTTAAAAATGCTTGCAGAACTTAATAATAACATTATTAAATTTGATTTATATTAATTTAAAAAAAAGAACAATTCACAGTTTGCGAGTTTTTAGTTAGACATACGGACAGGTTTACTGCTTCACGGATAATAATTTCACTCCTTTATCTATGCTAGCCAATATCTGTAACATGCATAAAAGGCAATTCATTGCGACCCATCAAACTCAGCACATGATATGTCCATAGTATTACCTTAACAGTTGTTGTAAGTAACCAATAATCGTTTATTTTATGTTGTATGAAATGTGGAAAAGAAATTACGATTTTATCGAGAAGGTGTTAGGAGCAATAAATGCTTGATAGGCGAATTGAAATCGATTTACCATCATTTCCACTGAACGGTAGATATAATTTTACTGTGGATTTTATGCGAATGTATGTTGTTAGTTCACATGCCTTTTCACAAATGGCATCAGCTGAAACATTTGATCTTATCAGGACAGCAGAATTTACGAGGAGGTAAATGTAAAGTGGACATTCCTAATGCGGTGAGTCGACTCCGGACTTTTGCAAGACGTAAATGAATCACACTAGCACGTCCGTGATTATTATTAAAGTACGCGTCACTTTCGCGTGTAAGGCATAATTTAGAAACAATGGTTGGTTGGAAACATAATACAACCTTATTAATTGTGAGTTTATTCGAGGTTTTTTTGTGAAGTGTGTAAAGGTATTTTATGATTCGGCAATGTAAAACTGAACGGACTGCATTTTCTATGTACAAACTTACGTATTTCAGTGTATCCTTGCGACAATATTGCGATGGCTAATAAGCGAAGGTATCAGGAGCACATTATGATCAATCAAATCTATCAACTTCATCATATCTATAGGCAGTTTCCACAAACCTTCAAGGTGAAGGTATCAGGATTCCATAACATAATCCCTAATACACCTGATTACTAACACTTATAAAAGTGTATTCTAATCCACGTTTACGAATCAATAACAGCTGATCATTTATTCATAAATTTCAAAGACATTTTCCACAACCTTTCAAAATTCAGCACATCCCTGCAGCCGGAGTGCGTCAGCTAATGGGCGATGGTATCAGACACGCATATCATAAACAGAAATAAAATCATATTATAATAAAATGAACAGCCTTATGTCGTAATCCATGCTGTCGAGTCCATGAGTATGATTGTGCGACCGTTTACAGGGGAGGATTTATTCAAATAGCATACGATAAGTTTCCAACATTCATTCATAATCAATCTGTATTTTCCACAAACCTGTACAATTCAGCAGATCCCTGCGGTCATAATTGCAATGCGTCAACTGACAGGCGATGGTATAGGGAACTCACGCTGCTAATAATATGTGTTCCTAATCATATTATTATAAAAGGTAAAAATTATCCAACTTGTTGAGTCTCACATTCATTCAATCGTAAATCGTTATGGCAGTGTCCATACAGTGGCCAGAGTGCGTCAGCTAACAGGCGATGGTATCAGGAACGCATAACATGCGGGGAGGTAAAGGACTAAATAGCCGTCCGGCGTGCCGGGAGCCTAGTCCGCCGGACGCGCAAATATTTAACGTTAGTCCCTGCGGACAGTCGGCGATGGAATCTCTGAGCTTCGCGGCTCGCGTGTCACAGCTGTAACAGGCTATGGTTTTATTTCGTCGTTCTTTCAGCAGTCGACACGGAAGGACACTAGTATTCTTATTGGCTTGACACTTAACACTTCAGTTACGCTCAGGCTCGGTCGCCTTGTTGCTAATTATACTTGGCAAGGAAATAAACTAACTGGACAACTCTCATTACGACATTATCACCAGCTTCTGTGCAAAGATTTAGCTTGTAACGCAGCTTAAATCTCAGGGTTTTGACACTTTTGACAACAGGTGATCTTTATAATGCATTTACGCACCTCGTGAACTTCGTTTTTGAGACAAGGTGGAGAATTTCTTTATAAGGTCGCCATGGATAGGGTTCACCATACTCAACACATAAAAAAAATCTGATCTCATTTCGAAAATAACAAATATTTTGTGATCTATCGACAATTTTGAAAAATTGTCATACTGCGTTATTACATTCCGTATCACGATGTTTCAAGTGATAATAATTCCTTCTTCAATATAAACCACTGTTTTAATAAATAAATATTTACCTAAATGTTTCAAAACATGTAGATGGTCGAGGGGTAAGGCTCTCGACTACGAATCGGAAGGTCGCGGTTTCAAATCCCGGCGTGCGCAACTAAATTTTATTTAATTAATTTGTGCTATTTCACAATTGATTAATTAAAAAATAATGTGTAGTACGTTCCAGAGTGGAAGATACTCCCAGTATCGGCCTGGTGAAAGACCACCATTCAGAATTGAAACGTTGCTTGAAATGGCTTTTAGCCGTGTTTGGTGACCAGATCTGAATAGCCAGGCATTTCCCCACCTTCCTCTCCCCCTTCTCCTTCCCCTCCCCTATACCTTCAGCCTCACATTTCCCAATTGGGGATGTCATAGTCTCACTGGCTCTAGACGGTTGGGAGCAGTTGAGACTCTTGTGGGGAATTGATGTAAAAAAAAAAAAAAAGATATGTATTTACAATACATTGTATCCTGACGAAGAAACCATTGGTTTCGAAACACGTTAATATTTATTAATTAAAATAGTGGCTTAAGTAATATGTTTTCAAGTGATTAATTTATGATTATAATTCCTATCTGGAAATATCTACAATATTTAAGAGTCTGAAATATTTAAAATCATTTTATGTTCGACTATTTTTCATTGTACCCATTTTAGAATGTAGGTAGATATTAGTATTTTTTCTATCTTTTCCAGCCAATGTATGAATATCCTAACTGAAATGTTTATTTGGAAATATACATTACTGAAATGCCCATAAAATAATTATAATCACCAATAAATTTACAGCAAAAAAAGTGGTTTGTTCTGTAAACCCGATTTATTACCAATTTGCGACCACTTTACGGCTCCTTCGTTTATAACGAGTGGTCGTTGTTAAATTATTATGAATGGCAAGAATAAAGTCGTGACAATAATGATTCCTATTAAGTGAACTCGGGGTGAAAGTGTTGTATTGTGATGTTTAGTGAGAACAACGTTTTATTAATCACTCAATTATATGTTTAGACCAGTTCGTTCGACAGTAATTTAACGAGTTTTGACATTTACAGGAAAACTATGTAGACAACATAAAGTACAGAGCTCTGTGTTATCAAAATAATAATATAAACGAGTACTAAACAATATTACTAACCAATAGAAAACAGATTGCCTAACACAACTTTATTTATAACTTCTTCAAAAGATTGGTATTCACACTTTGGCGTCATTATTAATAAATGAATTAAAAATTACTTTGTAATCGCTCGTTTGATTTCCGTTATATTTAATATAAATACACGCAACTTAAAGAAATCAATCAAAACGTAATTTACAAACAAATAATAAACATTGATAAATTAATTTAAAATTACTTTCTAATCAGCACTTTATTAATATATACATATCAACATGTTTCGAAAGCGAAGCTTTCCTCATCAGGCATATACAGAATACTAAAAAATAATAATGTCAAGTATTGACAAATTATAAACATAAGCAAAAATTGATTAAAGCATGTACGTATATGTGATAATAACAGTAAATTCTGTTTACTGTCATAACTAATGAAATGTTTTTTTTGTTTGTTTCTTATTATCGCTTTATGTGATATTTTATCTTTCTTATTTTCGCTAGCACTTATTGCTTTTAAGGAAATGATTAACTTATTTTTTGTATAAAATGAAAACCTTCACATAAGCCATAGAAATGTGATAAAAAACTATAATAATACCCACACTTAGGCTTTGCCTTATTATCATATTTTCTTGTATTTTATAGACTGTTTCAAAATGTAATTATGTAACCAAAATTTTCATTTAAAAAAAAATTAAATAAAATTAGAAAACGTACCAAAAATTATTATAAAAATTAATCAAATTAATTTTAGGAAATGAGAAATACATTATTTAATATTAATATAAAAATAAATTATTTAATATTAATATAAAAATAAATTCAAGAGACAGCTTTTTAAAAATATATATTTGATGATTAATGTTTAATAATAATTAATATTTAATTGACTCACTTTTTCTAATTTCATAAATTTCATGTTTTTATAATTGTAAACCGGTTATATTTATTGGTTTGTCAAATTTTTAAACCTTTATTTACATCAAAAGAATGATTGATTTAAAATGATTTTTTTTTAAAAAAATCATTTTAATATGGAATTCCACAATGAATTGACAGTTTCAAAATTAGAAATAATGTTTGATTTCCAAAATATTAAACATGTTGATGTGTATATACTAATAAAGTGGTGACTACGGAGTGATTTTTAATTCATTTTCAATTTAAATTATTAATTTAAAAATAGAACACGTATTTGGTTACATGTATTCTAACATTAACATAATATATATTAAACACAAAATGAATTATTAAGATAGCACTAAGAGTTAACCAAAGGCAAGAAAAGTGGTCTGAAATAGCCACTGTTTCGAGTGTCATTGTCCTTTATCCAAGTTCGGTTTTATTATATAGCCAACATGAAAAATACATGAATTTATCACTATGATTATTTTCCTATAATAACTTAAAAATAGAAAACAGCAATTGGCATAATTTGTTTAAAATTATATTAACGGTTAAACAATACTTCGCGATGAGACATTTTGCCAAACCCTGTTTTTAGAATATCGGGAAATATGCCAATAGGGCCGGTCCTGACTGTACTTGACTGAAGAGGAAAGTATGAAACTACAATTATTTATCTATATTTTATTTATATTATTATTTATCTTTACCTGGCGATTTCCAGTATTTTTCTGTAACGTTACATCTGTCACAAAATTAAAATGAGAAATTTGTTCTCTCCGCTGAAAAGTTTTAATGTTCGCTTGAGATGTATGTTAATGTGTACCATAGCAGTGTACACACTTCCATCCAGTACATGTGACACGATCAGGTTCTCTGTGCATTAACCACTTTTATTTCAGGATAATTAACATAATCATGTCACCTGAGTCGATACTAAAGGAAACCTCTCATTAACAGGCCTCTTTCGAGTAATATAATGGCGGTTAAACTTAATTGCCCTGATTAATGACGCGGGAGATTTAATTCACAAAATTGAAGATTCTAATCGAGTTGGCAAGTGCGGGAAATAAATTTATGAGGGATTTGAATTGATTATCATCATTTCTGTGTGGTATGAGTGAATATGACCCTTGATTTGAAGAAAGGATTAGGTTTGAATAAGTTTTTAAAAAATTCAATCATCGAACAACCAATTTATTTTGTTTGAGCTTTACAACGTTAGCATTACTTTTAACAATTGCGTTTGGCTTTGGCTCTGTAAAGCGCTCCTTGAGATGTTCTTTCACAAAAAATAGCGCTTTTTTGTACATAAAACAGGCAATATGACCAAAACTTACATACATGAATACATTCAATACGCAATTACATAACAATAATAATCAATAAGTACAATAAACAACAGCAAAACATTATAGCGCAAAAATGATAATAAGAATGAAAAAGAAGTGAAAGGTCAAAACATATTATAAAGTAGGTATAGTATAAACTAACTCCTTATTTTCACCTGTGCTGATGGTACACGATTTTGATACTTAATAAAGGGGATCATCACATTATCAGTTTGATATTAATGGTAAAACTTTGTTTTTTAATTGATTAAGCGTGTCATTAAAAATGTTTATTTCGTTATTAGTGCAGTGTATAGTATTGTAGGTTCTTAATGTCCGCGGTAAATTAAAGAAATGTCCCGTATTTGTGTGATAGGCTTGGATATAGAAAAAATATTTCATCCTCCTTGTTGATTTTCTTGTTAGCGTATTAATATTAATTCGTGATAAAATGTTTGGTGTATCAATTGATGCATGTATAAATTTGTACAAAAGGAATACATCAGAAAGTTTACGTCTGACTGACAGAGATTGTAGTTTACAGTGCGAAATTCGATCATTATGCGTTCCAAATTGATAGAATAAACCTGTGGGATTGCAATCACACAGGTTTATTTTCTTTGTATGGAATCGATTCTGTAATTATGAATCTCGGGATTAGGGGACCAAATAGTGGATGCGTATTCCAAAATACTTCGCACAATCGATTTATATAATTTCGTGTTAATTCTGCACTTTAAAACAATTTGTGATTAGTATAGTTAATCCCAATAAATGTGATGCACTTATTGAAATAGCATCTTTATATATATTGAAATTAAGTGACAAGTCAAATGTCTCATGAACACAACTTCAACCAAGTCTTTGGTTGAAGTTGTGTTCAATAAAGCGACGTTATTTATGTGACACATATTTAAAATTTTATTTTTGTTCTTTGTGAAGGAAATTGCAGTGCGTTTATTTTCATTAAAATATAATTTATTAATTGCACACCACTCATGAAGTTAAAACAAGTATTTTTGTAAATAGATGCAATCTTCAATTGATGTGATTTTTTTATACAGCTTGAGGTCATCGATAAATGGGATATATTTTGAAAATTTAATTCTTCCAACTATGTCGTTAATAAAGATTAAAAACATCAAGGGTCCAAGGTGAGAGCCCTGTGGAAATCCCAATGTTGCAGTAAAAAGATCTGCGGAGAAAATATTCAAGGAATCATACTATAAAGCTTTTTTATTAAGGCGTATGAAGAATAAAAATAATAAATTGTATTAAAAACCATTTTTTAAATAGCCATCTCTTATTTTTTTTTCACATTAATACGCATATTCAGAAAATTATTGTTTTTTGGGTACCTTCATTGTTCCTTGATTTTGCTGTAATTCCTTGTTTGTAATAAAAATATTATAATAATTTTGATCGATTTATGTAATTATTTTTACAATAATACCTATTTATTTAATGAAAATAAAACAATAACTTTGTTTATAACCACGAGAATTTTATTTAATTTTATTACGACCGACCGGTTTCGCTTAACATAAGCATCTTCAGTCCATTATGTGCACTTCTGTCTCTTTCGCTCGGTTATTTCTATTTCATGCTATTTCATGCTATCTCATTTTTTCTTTGTTCTATGTTATGTTCTGTCTTATTCTACTTTGTATACATAAACACACACTATGTATTTTTGATCAGTTTAATTTTTGTACCCTGAAGATGCTTATGTTAAGCGAAACCGGTCGGTCGTAATAAAATTAAATAAAATTCTCGTGGTTATAAACAAAGTTATTGTTTTATTTTCATTAAATATGTCTAACCACAAAGTGACTGCTTTCTATCAACAAAAAAAAACCTATTTATTTACTTTCTCCCACCACTATTTTTTAAAATTACATTTGTGTTTATTTTTTGTCGTATTATTTGTTTTATCTAATTATTTTTAGTATAGATTTTATCCTGACCAAAACCGTTGTTTTCGAAAGATATAGATATTTATTTATTAAAATCATAATTTAAACAACAAAAAATAAATCATTAAAAATAATGGTACAAAGCGAATTTGCATTTATTGAAGGAGTGAAAATATTATTTGATCTTTACATTCATGAGGGAAAAGCTGGTCATAACGCCCACAGCTCACAAAGCTTACAAATTTAAGCGAGACATATAAATATATCCATTATTTTATAGTTATGATAACGAAAGTCGCGTACGAAAATAACTGGTATTTTTTTTTGATTCGCTACAAGTTAAAGATTTAATTCGAACGCGATATTGAAAACATAAGTTATTGCCTCTATGGTGTGATAAAAGGAACGATATTGACCCTCCACCCAAACATGACAAGATAATTGAAACAGATGATGAGGGGTCATGCATCAATATTGATTGATTCACTTTTATTCAATCGGCGACTGCTTCAAGTTGTGCGAAAAAAGAAGGTGCGTGTATTCGAGATGGTGAAATGTAAGAATGGACAATTTATTCTTATTGAAGAAGTTGATTCTATACCATTTGCATGTAGACAATGTGGGCTGAAAATCTGTGCCTACCTTTATTTTTCCAGATTAAAAAAAAAACTACATTATTAAAGAATTTTTATTTTTATAATTGCAATTTGCCTTGAGCGCCTTATTCTCTATATATTCTGGGATGATGAGCAATGGTAATCAATAGCTAAAAAGCCACAGCCTACCCTTGGTCAAGTAGCAATGCACTCCACTTATCTTTACTATTCATTGCGAGTATTTGTAAGTAATAATCCAACCATCACACCATTTTCCCCAGGGGGTAGGCAGAGAGGATAGAATGCCACACAACTCCATCCCATCATCCTCTCCTGTTGTACATGAACTCGTTACAACTTGACTAGAAGATAAGTTATTTTATTATTTATTTAATGTAAATCAAAGTTAATAATGTTATTACTAAGTTCTGCAAGTATTTTTAGTTTTTATTAATGTGACAGCTGTTTCGGCGGTCAGTGCCATTTTTAAAACTGCGGTTAATCCACATTTTGACGACTTATTTATATGATTTTATTCACTCCCACCCCATTCTAATTTGGACGGGTTTTTAAAAATAATGATTTCTTATCGGAAAAACCGATTTAGTTAGAAAACAATTAAAATTTTAAATTCTGTGAGGTTTTCACATTTATAATGTGATTCCCCGTATTTAATTGATAATGTTTTCTTCGTTGATTTATTTAAATGTAATAAATCATTATCATCAGAAGTTATTTTATGTACGATTTATTGTTGTCATTTATGTTTTTTCTTTAATAAAAATGCATTTTTTATAGAAGTATTTTCAAGTACGATTCTTGCGAAATATTTATGTTTTAAGTTTGTTACATACATTTTTATTTTATATAAATATATATTTTGTAACTTGACCTTTAAAGTAAATTTAGTATAAGGTTTTGAATAACAAGCTCCAGTTAGACAAACTGATAAATAGTAGTTTATCGGGACTTTTTGCTTTATATTTTTGTAAAATGAATTTAATTTATAAAAAAAAAATCACTTTATTTTGTCTTTTGACTGCTTAATTACTTACTTGCTAATTGGGAACATCTCACGTGCGTTGTGTGTCCCCTCAATAAGAAGCTGTTGGAGCATCCCTTTTTTTCTGCCAGATTGTTATTTTATGGATAAACCGTTTTTTAAACTAAATAAAAATAATTTACTTAAAAATTATAATAATGTTATATAAATTAAACATGAAAATAATAAAAAAAATGTTGTTCATAAAACTTAAAATAGATTTGAAAATATTTGTTAATCCAGGTGTAACAAATAATCGCCAAGGAAAGAAAAATGGCATTTTTATTGTGGAAATTAAATCTGCTTTCATAATGTTTTAAGATTCTTATGACAATGAAATCAAATAAGCTGCCAAGAAAAAAAATCTATTCATTTACCTGTGACACACACACTATCTTACAATGTTATATATATACAATAAGCCAAAATATACTAATTATTCCTAAAATTAACACATCTTTTGGAGAGAGAAATAATAAATTTATTGCTGCAAAATTACATAACGCTCTAACAAATAAATCAAAAACACTCTAAAAACTTACAACTTGCAAACATTATGAAGACAGTTTAAGACAACTAGATATTTAGTACAACAACAACAAAAAGTGCAGGCCGCCTCAGAGCAGTATGCACTAGTAAGGAGGACTGTGAACACTGTGACTTTATTTACATTAAACTTATATAATATGCCTTATACTTATGATGTAGGTGTTGTATTTATTACTAAAGTCATATTCATGTACAATCTTTACATAGATACTAAGTAAAAAATTCAAAAATACTCAAAATAAAATATTCTTTCTATCATTAGAACAGTGATCTCCTTATTACCAAATTCGGTTGCAGCGACATACTCGTATAATCTTGATAGATTAAAATGCATACATAAGTTCCTAGTTCCTACTCTTGAAACCCCATTTATCGGGAGTACCTGCAATTATTGTATCCATAAAGTAATACATTAAAGCGAGGAATACCAAGGTCTACACCAGAGCGCACATGCTGAGCATAATAATTCACCGAATCGCACGGAGTTATGATGAGAGGAGTATGTTTGTAGAGCGCCCTGTGTGTTAAAAATAAAAAAGTTTTAAAGAGGATAGAATAGATTATTACTTTTCAACGTGATACATTCTTTAAACTTCCCCGATATCAATTGTTTCCCCTTTCTAATAATTCCAAGTGTAATTTAATATTATGACAACGCGAGATATATTCAGACCAGAGGTGGCTGCCAAATTCAACAGTGGGGCGGGAGGGGTACTTGTGATTTGTACAGGGTCCAGCGACCAGCTTTTGAGAGGCTAACTTGAGTCTGGCTTCGATGGGACCCTCGTCCTGAGCTGTTCACTTAAAGTTACACCAAGCATTCCGAGTCATGTTGGGAAGATTGCTTCCTGTCTACTTTGCTTGTCTGTTGCTGAATTTGCATCACGTCTGGGTCCCACCCAGACGTAATGTGTTCAATCCCTCGGATAGCTAAGTGCTTCACCACGACGCAAGCAACGTCTTTCGCTTACTGTGATGATAATAGGAGATTTTCTAATATTGGCAGGTTATTCGTAACCCGGGAATGTTTGTCTTCTATAAAAAAAAAAATAGAAGCTGAATTTCACGACAGTAATTATTAACAACTATTTTAATATTTTTCATATCATTTTTTTTTTTGTGAAATACACAAACCCGTGATGATAAAAGTTAAATGTATAAGAATACCTACCCAAAAAGAAAAAGAAAACACACAAACACTATTGTACCGGATTCAAAAGTTTTAGGGTATTCCAGTAGAAATACATAACAAAAGTGAATTAAACCAAAATCATTTTTTATAATGAAATAAATAAGGTATATAGATTTTAAGAACTTATCGAGTACATAAACGAAATGTACGAAATGTTTAATTAAGATAATAAACGTGAGAGAAAAGGAGTGAAGGAGTCACAAAATGGGATCGAATAAGAAACTCGATAATCTATGAAAAGATAAACATTAAACCACTTGTCACAGAAAGGTCGCAACTTGGGTGGATCGGACACGTAATAAGAATGTCAGATGATCGGTGAAAATTGAGTCCTATTCCAGAGGGATCACGTTCAGTGGGCCGCTCCAGACACAGGTGGGAGGAAAAACTCCAGAAGCTGTGCGAAGAGAGGCCGGGCCTACTATGAACGGATGTCGCTGACGTAGCTCAGGACAGAGACGACTGGAGTCGCCTTGTCGATGCGATTGGTCCCCGACCCAAGTAGTACACGGGGAAGAAGATGTATCCTAACATGCAATCGTGATGATAACAAATAATGAAAATAAATCTTTTATTCCAGGATGTGGGGAGGTTGGTGCAATCCCACATGTCCCATATAGTTAAACATATTGTTAGTTATACTGAGATCCAAAATTAAATAAACTAGAAATAGATTCATAAATTGTGACAATTCTGAGATAAAGTCGCGGCAAACCAGTCGTACCTTTTTAAAACTCTAATAACTTTGGCATGCGAAAATACGGTGTTCATAAAATATGTACTAGAATCGGTTATCCAGTAACTTATCCATCCATATAAATCAGAGATGCTCTTACACAGCGGGTTAACTGTTCATTTGAGCATGTTTCATCGGTGATGCGGTATTTAAATTTAATTTTTGGGCTTATCGCCGGATCGCGGCAATTAAAAATGCATAAAATACAAGACATGGAAAAAGCTGTGTTCCACTTGGCTTGGCTCGCGTAGGTACCCCAACATTCGCTTATACCTGCATCGCCTACATTCTACATCGCTACTGCGTTTATGTGAAGAAGCCGATAGCATATGGATTAAGTGTTTTTTGGTGTAAACGGTTGCGATCACCGCACAGTAGCAGAGCAGAGCAAGGGTTATTGGGGTAGATACTAGCCTCAATATATACGAGTGTATGAATAATGTTAAAGAAAAAACAGAATTAATTAAAGGCAACGCGCTAGAGCTAGAGAGCATACGAGTGAGTGCATTACTCAATTTGAATTTTTATATTACAAACTCTTTAATTAAGTCACAATTTATGGTTTGGGAAAAAAATGTAGACTTTTAATAAAGTGGGACTATATTTTTTCATTACTGTGACAAAATATAGGAATGATAGTGCCAATATTTCAAAATAAATATGGTCAACGAACCCTTGAATACATTGTACCATTTATATTTAACAAATTGCCGTACGAATTTAAAAACAATTGTCCTATGATGAAATTCTCACTGATGTTAAAGTGTTGGCTTTTGGAAAGTAACCTTGTGTATTGATGGTAACAAATATGACGGTCTCCATGGTTGTATAGCTCCTAGATATCTGGTGTACTTACTGTTACGGTGTTACTATTATATTTAAGTCTATCCTCATTGTAACCAACCTGTACTGCTGTTTTATGTATATATCTTTTTAAATTTTTATTTCTTAATTTATTTAATACTTACAGATGCTTTGATATTTCTGATATTTACGTAATAGTTATATTTTTGTAATATTAATGTTTTATAATGTTGATATTTTTTAAAAGTATTGATGTTTTTATAATATTGATATTTTTATAATATTGATACTTTTATAATATTGGTACTTTTATAATTTTGATATTTTTTATGATATTGACATTTTTATAATATTATTTAAATCGGTGTTATAAGATTGGACTCTAGTATCTCAATAACAAATCTGTAATGCTTTTACCATTATTTTTTCTCTTTAAGTTTTTTTTTTTCTCAACTTATGTACAGCACAAGATGCATGCGCCTAAATATAATAATTTTGCCCTACATTTGTATGATGATTGTAATTTATTGTTGTATTATATTATATTGTTGAAATAAACTCCTGCTGACAAGCTACTTGCAGTGGCTTAGCGGGTATAAGTTCCCACTGTATATAATTAATATTATACAATAAAAAAATAAAAAAATGCCAAGATGCTAACTTTGTCATTAAAATTTTGTTCCTCATATAATCGTTTTTCATATTCTAATTTGACATTTTAAAGAAACAATGCAAGTTATCGTAATTCGTTTTGTAACGTTTTTTTTAAACTTTTATTTTTATTTTTATCTGTAAATTAATTTTTGTTTTTATTTATGTATCTAGCATCTAATACATGGTTATTTCGATACATAAATTTGAGAAATATCAAATAAACGCCTTTTCCGTTTCTCCCTTGCGAAGCGTTAAATAATAAAAAAAGTGTGAACATAAAATTGTAAGTACCCCTAATTTCTGGATACCATTTGGTGAAAGTGCAAAACATGCACGTGGACCATTGTGCTTTTTAAAACTTACAATAATCTTCCTTTGAGATATCTTGGTGTTGTGATGTAAAATGTTTTAAATGATCACTGCGTCCTCACTTTTTTGTCTTTTATAAAATGTCAAACTATACCTAGGCCTTTACTTTATCCAAGATAAAAAATACAAAAAATGTATTTGAAACGTTTGCTTACTTTTTTGCAAGTTCTCTCATGTTCTTTCATATACAGCTTTTGCGTAGTTTTTTTTCCAGTTCTTTGGTAGTGGATCACTTTTAAAGTATATAACGTAAACATTCTTTTATCCCTAGTGCCCTCAAATATTATATACAGCTTTCATACAGATTATCTTCAGTTGTCTCATGGGTAGTGAGCAAGATTAAGAAAGGGACGCTTAGATGGTTTGGGCATGTAGAGCGAATGAACGAAGAAAGGAGTGTAAGGAGAATATATGACGCGAATGTGAACGGAAGAAGAAGCCGGGGACGCCCGAGGAAGACATGGCACGATCAAGTGAATCAAATACTCGAGTCGGGCCATGTCAGAAGTCGGAATAACAGAAGAGAATGTATGAGGCGTTGTATGAATGTGAATGAAGCAAGAAGTGTATGCCAAGATCGAGTTGTTTGGCGGTCCGTCCTCTCTGCCTACGCCTGCGGGGAAACGGTGTGATGGTTAGTTAGTTACTTAGTTAATCTCATCGGTGATACAAACTCCAACGGATAGGAAGGCTTTGAAGCAGAGAATGGACGGTTACTCGGGGGGGGTTTCCTCTTGGGGTAAGAATAACCGCATCGAATTTAATGTTTCAAATACCCTATCACGTCTGATTACATCCAAAAGGGGTCGAAATGACATTCTAATCTCCATTAACGGAAGCAATCTTCCCAACATGACTCGGTATGCTTGGTGTAACTTAAGTGAACAGCTCAGGACGGGGGCCCCATCGAAGCCAGACATTGCTGGACCTTGCACAAATCACAAGTACCCCTCACCCGCTCTGTTGAATTTGGCAGCCACCTCTGGTCTAAAGGCCCAAAATACCTAAAAAAAACCCTAGGCTCCGTGCAGAAACTAGCAGTCCGTTTATGTACGAGTATAAATAAAGAAATATCACTTCAAATTAACCAATTAACATTTTTAATCGATCGTCCTGTTTGGTTTTCCATTCTTTTATGTTTGTACAAAATATTTCCCTTGATTTTCTCTCAGCTGGGAACCGCAATTCAATTATTCAAACACCCTTCATTACAATAAATAACTACATTATTAGTAGCCTAGCTTTCTGCGAAAGTACCTATTTATCATTTTGAAAACTCGTTAATTAATCATTTAAGAAGATAATATTGACACATCCCAAATGATACACGAATCCGAACAACAACAGAAAAATAAAAAAAAGTTATCAGTCGCATCTGGGGCTCGAACCCAGGACCTCTTCTATCCGGGACAACCGCTTCACCGACTACGGTAATGAGACCAGTTCAATACCAATTCGAACTCGGATAGGCAGAGGACCTGGGTTCGAGTCCCAGATGCGACTGAAATTTTTTTGTTTCTGTTCTTTTGTCCGGTTTCATCTTTCATTTAGGTTATGTTAATATTATCTTCTTCAATGATTAAATATTACGATGAGGTTCTTAAATCTCAATAAATATAATTAATAATTAAAAATCAAATTAATCTTGTTTAGTTTTGTTTCCAATTGGTTATTAATTTTTAAAATATGACTAAAGCAGTACATTATTTACGGCTTAGAAAGATTTAAAGAATTAGCATATAAATAATGTTTCAAAGATGTAGAAATAAAGTAAGATGAAAAAACATTTATAATCTATAGGGCCTGAAAAATTCGCGTTACTTTAGGGAAAAGCGGTGGTATTTTGCAATGAAAGCGGTGTTATGTTCCCTTTTAGGTATTTTACAACAAAAGTGGAATATGGTTTTTCGTTTTTTTTTTAAGTTTTTCTTTATCTTGTGGTAATTTCTTTTTTACATATCCAAGTGTCACAGAACGCAGGGTTTTCAAGATTAAGTAAGCCCCGTTCCATTTTATGGTTATTCAAGCTTGTTAATATAGATATATAGACACAGAAATATTTAGAACGTAACTTTCTTATTTTAAAATAAAGATAACACGTGAAAAAATAAATAAACAAACAAAATTCGCGTTATCGCAAAAGCAATATTTTCAGTTGTCTAATAATGCAAGTAAAAATAAAGGAAGATCAACTTCAAAAGAAATAATGTATTTGAAAAATATAAATTTATTTACGTTTTAATTTAGCAATGACGTTTTAATGTGCGGCACTGTTGAAAAATATATATCGAAATCCGACATAAATTCAAAGAAAATTTATTGTAAGTAAAGCTTGTCAGTCATATTGGACCTTTAATCGTGTTCACGTTGCTTGACGAGGGATTCCCACAACAGTAGGTAGATGTAGATAGTTCACCGGCATTCCTGCCGTTCCTTATCCCTCTCTGCCTCTGCCTGCCTCTGCCTGCCCCGGCAGTTGGTTAGTTAGCTGCAGGTGATTTGATTACATCCAGTCAACTACACATAAAACTTTCCCTGCAACGAATAAATCGTCGTATCTGTTTTACATGCTAGTTGGATCCGAATGATAGCGGATTAAGTCATCAAAAAAAACTAAATAATTAACAGTAATCTCTTTTGTAAATCACTAGTGATTAATATTATGGACGCTGACCAGGGCTAACCTGACTTAAACAACATATATTTATTTCAAAGTTTAATACTTTTATATTTAATAAGTCTTCAGGTATAGAGGTTCTACATAAAAATGGGATAGGTCTACGTCTTAATAATTTAGAAACTCTCAAAATCAAAAAATCCTTAAAAGTAAATAAAATCAATTTATTAAATAAAGAATTAGATTTATCAAATAATCCCATTTTAAATATATATATTTCCCTTCCCTAGACCTATTTTTAGCCCCTCCCTCCCTCCTAACTCGCCTCCACCCCCCACCAACCAACAGAGTTGATATTCTGTCTCCCTCTTCTAAATTACCTATAAGTATCCCTGCAACTCTGTAATTGAAGTAATATGTTTTTGTATAACCCTGATGAAGGTTCCGCTGAACTGAATCCTGTTGGTTAACATATAAAAATAAAAAATGGTATTCAAACTAAGTTATTTTATTTTAATTTATAATATATACCATTTTTTCACATTTTCATTTGGAATGATAAGCCATATGGAGAAAATATTCTTTTAATGTTATCACTAAAGGCCTCTGTGTGTTTTAGCCCTAAGTGCCATGATTTTATGATTACTTTTTTACCATAAAAATTAAATTTACATAATTTTATCTACGTAAAATGCTTAATTGTTTGAAAGTAAAGCTAATGATCTCTTATTTGTTTCAGATGTCTTACTGCAGAAGTCCTAAAAACAGAAATCGGGTAAGTTATTCAACTTCATGGTCGAACTCTTTTCATTTGGATAAAACTCGTTTTATGTTCAAAAAGCGATAAATTTCTGAAGGCCAAGTATCCCATCGCTCAACGGAAATGAAAATTTGGAATAAATGACATCTTGTATAAATTCTGAATGTGAAAATAGCTGAATGAATTAACTGAATGCGAAAATAGTCCCGTTGACTTTGAAATACCAGACAAATTACATGACATCGAAAATCACCGTTTGACAGATTCAAAGACTTTAGAAAACAGATTTACTGTTTTTTTTATTAAGATTTTTTCTCGGATGTATAGAGAAATTGTGTTGAATTTAATTTTTTTTTTAAATTTCAATAATAACTGTTATGATTAAATTTAAGAATAATAATAGGTATTATTTTTAATAAAAACAACTTCACAAAAAAATGGAGTAATACAAATTAAGCTTTATTATGTTTTAAGTTTTTTCTGAAGCAATCACTCTGTGGAGTACCAATTCACGGCGGTCCACCCTTAGGTCAGCAGCGTCATCAGCTATCGGGAGGTTGCAGGAGGTTGCGGGAGGTTGCAGGAGGACGCACACCTAATACTAAGTTCGGTAATAGTGCTTCAGGAGTATCAGGACCTAAAGCCTGGAATGAACTGCCGCATGACTTAAGAATTATCAAAGACTCGACAGAATTCAGAACTAAACTTAAAACTCATCTTTTCAGACAATCATATCCATAAATTGAAGAAATTCACCCGTAAATTGCATAGCTAGACTAGCCGGTCGGTGCTCACCTAAAGTCACTTATGGAAAAAGTTTAAAAAATTCACGCAGCAGTGCGCAAATGCGTCCACAGCCCGCAACACTATAAATAACTAAAAGTGTAAAAAATAAATAAAAAAATGGTAATATCCATTAGAAGCTTCTTACGCTTTTTAAGGTTATTTTATAAATATTTTCCAGACCTAAAAATTAAAAGTATTTCAAATAAATGCCAACTCTTCTTGTGCCACCAATCTTCTAATTAATGTAACATCAATATAAAAATAGAAAAGGAGGATAAAATAGCAACTGTAAAAATATCATCTCTATTATTTAATTTTCTAATAAAACTGTGTTCATGTGAAGCGACCTGCTAGGTAAGTGTGTTTTTCTCTATCTGTTTGTGCATAATTAGATAAAGAATAGGAATTAAGATTTGTACAGCGCCCTTCAGGTGATTTTTCACAAAAACGGCGCTATACGAGTAATCCAGTTATTATTATTATAATTACAAAGTACGAACTTAATATCACATTTCAAAGATGACAGATATATTTATTTGACTCAATAAATAAATATAATCTGAATTGACTTGTTACGTTACACTCCCCGTCCGATCCGGCAGTTGTTATTTCAAGTGTCTCGGTTCATTGATTGGATCTGAAGTTTTGCCCTCATAAGTTGAGCGGAGAGTTCCGTGTATCGAGACACCTTCCCTTCCCACAAGCGGTGTTCCAATTAGACAGCTAGTTCCAGCTGGCGACTACGGTCACTCAGAGAGCACACCTATCTGTACTCTATCCAATCGGACATTCTGCCGTTCCAAACAAACCACCAGCAAACTGAACAACCGACCTTCCGCTGATACTCGCACACCTGACTTTATTGTGCCTGGCTTTGCATATGCCATGCAGAAACGTACACGGCTTTGTCCAAGGACTGAGATTATGGAGTTGAGAATGAAATAATGACAGACAATAGAACATAACGCAATTTTGAACTTTTAGATTATAACGAGGGCACTTGGAATGCATCCTGCCCAAAATTTGATTTTATATTAATTATTATACAATTATTTAATTGCTAATATTCGAACAATAGAAATAATCTAATTAAAGTTATCATATTAAAGTTTCCGCGTACTGTATTGTTTTCAAATAAACTACTGCCATATACTTTTTCAAACGAAGTATATCCCGAATGGCGGGCACATAAAAAATTTGACCAAATTTAAGTAATCTGTGCGTGCGCTCAGTTTCTCATCAATCTCCCGTACAAATGACTAAAATATTCTGGTGTGGGTCAGACAATAATAAAAAAAACACTCTTTATCGGTTCAAAATTTATCATGCATTTAAATAAATAAATTAAAGACAAAATTTATATTTGAGATATTTATGAGTATTAGAATGTCAATTGTTTGTTTAGTCTATCCAGAAGGAAAATTTATTATTGAAGCAGAATCTTCTTGTTCGTTCAAGTTTCATTTTAGGATTGGAACAATGTGTGCATGTACCAGAATCAAATTAGAATGCACGGGCCGCCACTGGAGTAGTATTAGGTATTATTTATAACTATCTAACTAACTAACCATCACGCCGTTTCTCTGCAGGGGTAGGCAGAGAGGACGGACCGCCAAACAACTCGATCTTGGCATACACTTCTTGCTTCATTCACTTTCATACAATGTCTCATACATTCTCTTCTGTTATTCCGACTTCTGACTTGGTCCGACTCGTGCATTTGATTCGCTTGATCGTGCCATGTCTTCCTCGGTCGTCCCCGGCTTCTTCTTCCATTCAGATTCGCGTCTATATTCTTCTTACACTCCTCTTTTCGTTCATTTGCTCTACATGCCCAAAACATCATAGCATCCCTTTCTTAATCTTGCTCACTACGCTTACATCAGCTTTGCATTCTTTACGAATCTCTCACACGATCATACATGGTTTTATAATACATTCGTCTCAGAGATCTCATTTCTACAGCATTCAGTCTACTTTCATCCTTCCTCTGCCAGTTCCATGTCTCACTGCCATACATCAGGATTGGTATCAGCACTCCGTTGTGGACTGCTAGCTTCGCTTCTTTGGACAACTTTTTGTTTACGCCAATGAAACAACTGAATTATTTATGAAATGAAAAAAAATTGTTTGCATTAAAAATAATATGTGGTATGATTTACAGTTTTATGTAATTTCGTCAATTCCGTAGGATTAACATGGAATCAAATGAAACCAATTGCTAATTTAAGCATTTTATTGTCGTGTAGTTAATGCAAGACTAGCGCCACTAAATTTGTGGATACTTAACTGGTTCACAGATCCGTGTAACTTTTGTGTATTTATTAATTAATTATCTGCCCGGTTTATAACAATAAAACCGGACACACACAAGGATACAATTATTAGTTCCATTGATTTTATAATAGCATAAATGATTTATATATGAAACAGATTTAAATGTGGTTTCATACCGCGAATACAAGACGCAAGTAGTTGAACGATATATTATATGTTTTTTTTGAGTTTCATAGGAAGCAATCATTTTGTGGGTATACATAACTGATTTTTTTTATTGTTGTTTTGTTTTGTTAAAATACCACTTTATTAGATAAGCAAACCAACCGGTTTCGTTTCAGCCTGAACCTTCATCAGGGTTCTACAAATACATACTAAATTAAAAACAGATTTAAAGTAAATATTACAATTCTTACGTTTTTGAAACAGTTAAAAATAAAGGTATGTTTATTTAATAAATAAATTGTAAAAACAACAGAAAAATAAAAAGGTAACAGTCGCATCTGGGGCACGAACCCAGGACCTCTGTCAATCCGGGACAACAGCTTTACCGACTAAGCTAAAGTGACCACTTCAATTTACGCCATCTACACCGATATCATACTTCAAGTTCAAGACTTGTTAATATTATCCTCCATTTTAAATCCCATATTATTAGCTGCTATCCTTATGATGATTGCAAAGTTCTACCCGAACACAATTGCATTCGGAATAGAGTCTCGGATATACCTACCCGATTTTTATTTATATGAGATATCTATTGACTTATTTTACAAGTCTAGAAAGAAATGAAACACGAATCCGAAAAAACCCCAGATGTGACTGATACCTTTTGATTTTTCTGTTGTTTTTTCGGATTCGTGTTTCATTTGGGATGTGTTAATATTATCTTCTTCAAAGATTAAAATATTACAATGAGGTTTACAAACTTCAATAAAGTTTAAAAAAAAAATTAAGACATAATTGAATTTTTTTTATTGTTTTGTTTTGTTAAAACACCACTTTATTAGATAAGCAAACCAACCGGTTTCGTTTCTGCGTAAACCTTCATCAGGGTTCTACAAATACATACTAAGGTAAAAACAGATTTAGAGTAAATAATGCAATTCTTACGTTTTTGAAACAATTAAAAATATGTTTATTTAATAAATAAATTGAATTTAATGAAACAACTGAAATGTTCTCTACATCTCTTCTATTTCTTGACGGTTATATGTATACGAGTATATTCGTTTTTAATATTTACAATACTTCTATTTTAATTTAATACGTATTTATACAACCCTGATGAAGGTACCGGCAGAACCGAAACCGGTTGGTTTATATATCGAATAAATCACTAAATTAATAAGAATAACTTTGTTTATACCACTTTTATAATATATAAATATCAACATGTTTCGAAAGCAAAGCTTTCCTCATCGGGATAAACAGTATAATAATACTAAATATAATAATATATAATAACAGAAATAATAAATTAGTGTTTATGTGAAAAGATTTTTTTTAAATTAGGGAAATTTAATTAACTATGTAACATCACAAATATTTCACAAAAACAATAATGATTTACCGCACAAGGATCCCAACGGCCCAAAGCCAATTTGTATAGCATCCCCAATTTGAGCGCTATAATAATAATAATCGGATGATTTCTATAGCGCCGTTTTTGTTAAAAATCACCTCAAGGGCGCTGTACAAATATTACTTCTTATTCTTTTATTACATCTATTCTATGAAGTTTTTTTTTTACATTTATTTTCCCTTTTTGAACAGGCATTATTATAGACCATATAAAGAGATGCAGTTAAATTATCAAAACCAAATACGGCTTGGTCTAAGTTTTCATACATGTTAAATTGAAAAAAAGGAGCTTACTGTATATTCCTTACGATATATTGCAAGACGCTAATACAAATGATAGAGTGATTGTTTCCATTATATTCAAGGATGTATTTAAGCTAAGACAATTAATTATTATTCATATTTTTTTAGGATAAATAACACAGAATACTCGGGGGACACTTTGAGTAGACCGTTGATAGATACAATAGCAAAAAAAAGATGTTTTGAAATGATCGCTTCGGCAAAACAAGGTACAGAGTTTTACATTCAGGAGTTATGTGAAGTTGAGCTACTGTAGTATTGATGTATTATTGTTTGGAGATGTTAATGGAGAGTTTGTCTCTGAGTTTGGACCAGAGGTCAGCTATGGCCCGTTGTGGCGCTTTTTACACTGTCGTCCATCCGTCATTGGCGGGGGAGCGGCGGGGGAGGACGGGGGCCGGGGGGACTGATCCATTGAATCTTCTTTATCTTATTGGTGACGCCCCTGGGTAGCGTGACGGGACGGTTGGTGTTGGTCTGCACGTACGCCAGGTGGCGCTTATCGGCCAGCTTCAGGATCTGGAAGGAGCGCATCAGCGTGTCGTCCACTGATATCATTGCACCTGCATTATCGAATTCCCCGCAGTAGTTGGGTGCCGAGAATAGGGTGACCAGTTGCCTCTTGGCAAAGAACTCATACCCGTCCTCTACCACCTAATACGCCCTGTTGTGAAGCTGGAAGAAATGAGTAGATGGGAAAGGGGAAGGATGGAATGTAGATACGCTGATCATTGAACACGATTAAAGTACTGGCAGTTTCTATACTGAATAGTTGACACCAGGGATATATCGATTTACCACTCCCGGAACACAGATAAAATTGTGACCTTGTTAAATCTCTAGGAACTTCAAATGGGTTAGTAAATTATTTAGGCAATAAAACATTCATGGATACTTATGATTGTACGTATAATATTATATTTTACTTCTCAGGCATGCAAGATAGCCAAATCAACACCAAAACTGTTTATTTTGCTATCTGCATACTGTCAACCTGTCTGTGTTTATTATCTTCACCGTAAATAATATATTCCTAGCAATCTTCACTGTATCTCCCCGCAACTTTCACAGTATCCGCTATCACAGATCTGCGTATCTCCTGTAATCTGGTAACAGCGCGCGAACTTCGGCATATCTATTGAGAAATGTTCAAAGATAATGCGTACGGTTCCTTGAGAGGAAATGCAACTACGAGGAGTCGTAAATTTGAAGAAACGAGATGTTTTTGTCTTTGTAAGGGTAGCTTATGTCTTCTATTCTCGATGTTCCCTGCGATAAATTAATGTCCAACCAGCTTTGATTCGAACTCTGCGAATAAAATATTACGTAATAGTATAAATACGTTCTCTGTTTCACTAATTAAGCCATCTCTCCGTTGTTATGGATTACGGTAATTTTTTAAAAAAGATTCTTATGTAAAAAATATTATCAAACGTATCATTACGAGACTGCGTCTTTTTTTATCGTAACTTTACGAGAGTAAGTATTTGAGTGAATCCTAAACATTCATGTAATGCCACCGACCTACTGTTTAATGCGTGCAAATTGATTTGTGCAGATTTGCATTTTATTCTGTTGAAATTTGACAAAATAATATGATTTTTTTATTCTTACAAATGAAAACTAACGCTATTTCTTCTCGATTTGTTGATGGTCGTATTATGACATCGATTAACGACACATTTCGGCTTAAAGCAAACAAAAAAACAAACCACACCAAGCCGATATAAACTGCGCCAGGTGCGGGGTCTAAATGGTCGCAAATGCACTCGTACTATGACGTGCGTGACGTAGGTGTCCTCTGTGTCACGTGATGTGTCTAGTGGAATCGACTAGACGCGGGGTTTTTTAAAAAGACATATCTTGGTATTGTACATCAATGATGCTGAAGACCTCTGTGGCAGCACGGTAGGCTCCCTGGCTCTGGACCCAGGGGTCGCGAGTTCTTATAGTTACGGTAGAATCATTTCAAAGAGATTCTTTCTTGTGTAGTGGTTTACTGTATCGTGGGACTGCTGCGGGGTAAGATGGAACTGCGGGCGGATGTTTCGAAATATTTCGAACCAATTTTAACCATCATTGGTAAGCACAAATGCATTCGAACGTACGCTCTTTAATACGGTTTTTCTGGTTCTTGGCAATTAAAATTTTTTTTTAGGGTTATTTCACTTTTTTTTTTAATTGGCGCCTCATTGGAAGTGAAAGATGGCCCTGATGTGAAACAATTTTACTTGAAATGATTTAGTTATTATTTCTAATTTTTAAGCTGTCTATTCATGGTGGCATTCCATTTTTATATTATTTTTTTTAATAAAAAACCTCTGTAACTTTTTTTCGTTTATTTATTTTCGACCGGATAGGTTTTACTCTATCACGGGCATCATCAGACTGGCACAATTAAAACTAAATCTATGTTATATATTGCATCGATGTGAGGGGTGAGTCCCATTGCTTTCTAATACAGTTTTTATTTATGACTTGAAATTTGTTTTATTGCTTTAATAATATGTTTTTAAAATTACTTTCGGGTTTAGATTAGAAAGCAGTGGTACTAACCCCCGATATTGATGCTATATATCCCTTAGACTTAGTTTTAATCGTGGTCCGGTTGAAAATAAATAAGTAGAAAATAGTTGCAAAGGTTTTTTAATAAATAAATAAATTATTTTAAGTGGTTATGTTTAATGACATGAATAATCGGGAATTTCCCAGCCTTTCTCTTCTCCTTCTAATATCTCTGACCCACTCCCTCCAGCTTCACATTTCCCAAATATATATGTTATATTAATTGATAAACTAAAGTTCTTTAAAACTTAAGACAAGATTTTTGTGCATAGTGCAAAGGGTAACAATTATTATTTTTATAAACAATAATTATTAATCTAAAACACTCATCCAAATTGAAAAAACCTTCCGAGCAAAGATAAATGTCGCCGGCAGGACTCGAACCCGCACCCTTCTAATGTTATTTGAGGGATTTAGCCGTTACAAGCCTCTCTCATACTAATAAAGTTGGTTGTTTACAGGTGAAAATATAATAAAAACAGTAATTATTGAATGGAACACTAGTATATATTGATTAACTTGGCGGGTTTGCGATAAGCCGATGTAGCTCAACGGTAGAGCATCTGACCGGACATTAGAAGGGTGCGGGTTCGAGTCCTGCCGGCGACATTTATCTTTGCTCGGAAGGTTTTTTCAATTTGGATGAGTGTTTTAGATTAATAATTATTGTTTATAAAAATAATATATGTTATAGTTTATCTGGCTCGGGGAAGTTCAAAAAACATAATTTTATATAAGCTTGCCACAGTACTCCAATATTTTTTTTTGTATAAGGCAATTCACCCTAAGGAGAGTGCTATCTAGTATTCCAATATTAAAATATTTCTTTATTTTAGTTATTAGATGCCTTTAGAACTGTTTATACGACCTCGCATAAATAATTATCAATTTCACCAATTTATTAACCAACAGTCACGACTCATTAAACCGCTTCAAAACGAAATGGAACTAATTTCAATAAAAAAAATGCAGTGCGCTCCCCGACCGTTTCATTTATTCCCTATACGGTGCGGTGGCGAGCCATCAATCCACTTTAATTAGATGCTCGATAGATTTCATTCCGGCGTTGGTTGGCAGTACTGGGTACTGGGCACTGGGCACTGGGCGCTGGCACTCGGAGCATTCACAGCGACTGGCAAATTATTGTTTTCCCATATCCAATGTCACAAATTAACCAGAGACTAATGACGTAAGTGATTCCCGCTGTCAAGCGCGCGCCATCTGTGTGAATTGCGCTAAATAAATAAAGTAAAGCCCTGATTGGCCGCGTTCGGGATTTAGTGACTGCCCACTTCGTTGCATAAGAGAGACGAATAAGAGAGATGGCTGTGAGAGGACAAGAGAGATGGATAAAAGAGATGAGAGACGTTGAGCTATCGCGTGAGTAGTTAATTGGGATCTGCCGACTAGAACAGATGAATATTTCTGCACTGATTCTGCATTTGAATAGGTATATCCTATTCAAGGTAACAATTTATTTATTCAGGAACGGGTTTTTTTAACCGTTTGAAATAATTCTTCTTTAAATAGAAGATATTTTGACTAAAATTTTAAATGAACAGTTTTCATAGATATTTTCATTAGTTTTCAAAAAACAAACGTCCCTTAAAAATGCTTTTAACTTTTTGTTTTCCAACATTCGGTTTTTTTAAATGAAATTGCATAATCTGACAATTTTTTTTCTTCAATTTTTAATTGGGAAAAGCAGGCAAAAAGTTCTGCACGTCTTATTTCCTTAAAATTAAATATAAATGCCTCCATCGTCACCAGCCAAATAATTTATTATCCGTTAACATTATAACAGTATGATACTTCTTTTTTTCAAGAAGTTATTACAACCCAATAAACTAGTAAAAAAAATTGTAACAATACTTGTAAAAACAAATCAGTTTTTCTTCACAAATTTCTGATATCATCTCAGAGATAAATGTCCATTCATTCTGTAATTAAAGTGTCGGAAATTTCGTACCGTGCTCCATTTCATAAAATAATATTTATTGTAGTTGTACGACAAATAAGCACTTTTTTATTTTATCATTTAGCCTCGCATAACGTGAGATCGCATCCTGACATCTCAATTAATATAAGTACTTATTCGTTAAGGGTGCATTTACGGCAAGTTAAGTACGCTGTTAAATTATGTACGATGGAGCAGATACGAAAGTGCACCGTTTTGAAACAAAGCACTGTGATATATAAGTACTTGTGCCTGATTTTTCCAGAATGTCCGAGCTGCTCCTTAAAGGAAGAACAATAAAATTACCTTTACTGTAAATTAATCAGTCGTAGTATTTCACAATGCTTTGGCTATCTTGGGTAGGGGAGATCTCCCGCGGAGACCTCTGTGGCGGGGGATTGTAAGACTGTAAGGCTGTACTGTGTACAGGAAAGGATGCACGGCGCGGTCATAAAGCGACCGCCGGAAAAGGAAGTCCCTTTTGAGGGGACCAGACCGCCTGACGGCAGTGGAAAACAATCTCCTCCTTGTGATAAGAAGCTAATGCGAAGAAATGCCGACTTATTTGGAGGAAATTTACCGGAATTGTTTTATTATACCACTATTACTTACGGCTTGGCAAAATATTGTACAGATTTTTAATCAATTATAACTGAAATTTACATTACTACTGACTTTTTCTCTGAAATTTATTATTTATATTCAAATTATTTAGCATTCTAGTTCACAAAGACGGTTAGATTTAATGAAACAAGGCAAAATAACATAACTCGATTTTTTACGTTGTTTAAAGTTGTAATTTTGGTCTGTTTATAAGATTTAGTTTTGATTTGATTAAACAGCAATGGCTATTTTGATACAAACGTTTCAAAAATACAAAAAATCGCCTTTCCATGTAATTATCTTCATTGCAAAGCGTTAAATATTAAAAAAGGTTCCATATAAAATTGTCTGAGAATATGATGCAGAATTATCTCATTTCGGAAAGTACCACTAATTTTTGAAGACTATCTGGGTAAAATCAGAAATTTGCACTTGGGCCACTATGATTTTTAAATTAATTTTTCTATGAGCCATATTGGTATTATCGTTTCAACCGTTTCAAACAATCGCAGCATCGCCCTCAATTTTAGCGTTCTGTAAAATGTCGGACTGTACCCGGCTTCCCTCAAGTTTCAACATCGTTTTGAAAAAAACTGCTTTCTTATTGATCCATCGATGTCATCGATATCGATACCATTCATATTTTTTCTCAGTTTAACAAACTACCATGAGAGCAGCCCGTTATCTGAATACGGTCGATGACAAATTCACCGTATTCTTCGACATCTACAATGAGTTTGCTAGGTTTTTTGCACTACATATACTTACTCGCAAGTATAAAAAAGTTAATACTCTTTTTATAAACAGAAGAATCACGTGGTTACATAAAATCGGAAATCAAGAAACATTTTCTCGTTTAACTTATACATTGTGCTAAATTCTGAATTGTTGTTCCGATTCGGAAAAATAGCATTATGGATACTGATGTAAACGATGTTCCATGAACCTAAGTAACCTAAATCAATTAAGAAATAGCATATAATAATACGAAAACCTTTCTTTCTTATATTATTGTATATCCAAATTTTGTTTATTAATATGTGTTCTTTCACAAATAATTCATTTAAAATAATATACAGTAAATCAAATTTGTGGCACGTTCCAGAGTGGAGGCTACTCTTATTATCGCCCTGGTGAAAGGCCACCATTCAGAATTGAAACGTCGCTTTAAATGGCTTTTATTCGTGTTTGGCGACCAGATCTGAATATCCAGCTACTTCTCAACCTTCCTCTTCCCCGTCTCATTTCCCTCCAGACAACAGAAGTTTGACAGGTCAATGGCTGAGTTGAGTAAAGTCAAGGGCAGTGGGGAGACGAAGGGGATGAGGCAGAGGAATGTTGGGTTTTGTGGTCTTTCACCAATGTATGAACCAATCAATAAGCGATAAACTGACTCGATATTAATTTTTTTACACGAGCATCCTTCAATTATTATTTCCACATAAATAAATGATCGAATGCTCTGGATTCCAATCAATGATACTCGAATAAATGTTCAATGAAAATCTTTTTTGCTCGTGGACTTCTAATCTTTTCACCAATCAGCAACCTAATTATTGTTTCTAGAAATCCAACGAAGTTCACGAACAGATGGCTGAACGAGATAAGGTGGAATTCATAGATCATTATCTTTTGATTATCCCAGTGCTCAAATCGCTCCTCCTTCCTGTGTCTGTGATAAACAATATCACGTCTTTTTTTTTTTTTTTTTAAATCGAGATAAAATTCGTGAGCGTATTATTGGAGTAGTTTCTACTCTCCATTAGGTAGCGATCGGTAAATGATATCTATAACAGAACTCTGTAGCATTGTATTTTTTTAAATATACATTTTGGATAGCTAAATTTGGTAATACAATTTTACAAACAGGTTCAGGACAACATATGACGATGAAAACCGATGGGTTTTTTGTTGTGTCAATGAATAGGAATTTAAGTACGGCATTGCCAATTAATTGTACGAAATAGTGTACAAATTTATGACATTTCTAAAATCACGTAATTATGCGATAAGTCTTCGAAAATCTCAGTATTTTTATATTTATTATGAATAAAATAATTTAAAAAAAGAAATGATAATTATTAAGACCGGTCAGTGGCTGAGTTAGCATCGTGTTTGGGTCTCACCCAGGCGACGTGGGTACAATTCCTCGACTGGCTTAGTTCTCCATTACGACACAAGCAACATCTTCCGCTTACTGTGATGGTAGTAGGAGATTTTCAAATATTGTCAGGTTATTCCTAACCAGGGAATATTTGCCTTTCTTAAAAAAAATATATATATTTTTTATTAATAATATTCTAAATATTGGTACTAATGTGAAAATTATTTAATTTTTTTTTATCTTTCTAACGCAAATTTGTTATTTAATGATTTTTATGTTGTATTTTTTAATTATTTTTACGTTTTCCATTAAATACTTACCTACTTTCATCTGTTATTGTTAACTTTTGTCTATTCTTCCGTTATTATTTTTCTATATTTATAATTTGTCTATTCTTATCATTATTTCTTAGTATAGTTTATGTTCTGATGAAGGAAGCCTCGCTTCTTAAACTTTTAGTATTTAAACATTAAGTAGTGGTTTATACAAAACATTTCTTATTCATTTTATTAAAAATGACGCTACAAAGTTATTTTACATTTATTGAAGTAATTATAGTGAATAAACTGTTTTGTTTAAATTACTATTTTAATAAATAAATATCATCTTCAATAGATGTGTATTTATTTTATGGCCTCATTATTAATACATTAATCAGAAGTACTTTGTTTACTTTGTGGTGTAAACAAAGTACTCCTTAAATATCTACATGTTTTGAAACCACACGTATTATACTCGTATATGTTAATGCTTTTCAATATACGTATATTGTATTCCGATGAGGGAACCATCGGTATCGAAACATGCAGATATTCATTCATTAAAATAGTGGTTTTAAAAAAACAAAAATTATTATTTCATTCAATAATCGTTTGAAAAAGACTGAGTGAGGTAGGAAATTAGTAAATCAAAACTTTTAAACGTTTTGAAAATAACAGTATGTACCTAATATGTCAACGAAAGGTCTACAAATAATGAATGCAACATCTCAAAAAAACGTACAAAATTTTATAAATTGAGTGTTGACCAATGCCTGGTTGTGTAATAATAATTATCCTACAACAGCTCCTCGAAGAATCTTCATACATCCGAAAACAGAAAGAGAAATTAATAATTAATGACGAAATGAAGCACCTTTTAATGATAAGTGGACCCCTAAAACCATACAGAGGTAATACGGCATGGCCCTTTAAGGTCCGCACGGACCTGTTGCGCAAACTTACCTTAAATGGATTATCGAAAAAACTTCAAAAACCGGCCCGTCCGTCCCCAGTCCATCAGCAGCAGAGACACTGCAGATCACCGCAGATTCCTCTGATGATACTGGCACCCAACTACATGCACTGCATTATTTTCTTCTCCTGATGAATTAACGGCCTCCTCGCCTTACACAGTCCGATTTATTGTGAGCGACTTGCATTTCATTATTACTTGCCTTATTCTCCAACTGGCGGTGGTTACCGCTGGAATTACCTGTGATGGATGTGCGAAGAATGCGAACATTATCTCTGTTTTAGAGTGTTTCTTAATTTGGCGAGCATCTGTATTCTACAACCTGATCGCTGATAACCCGGAGCAGAACGAACGGCACGCGTTAACTGACATTGGCTCTGTTGGGTGTCTGTAATCATTATTACTTCCACGACAACTTTTTAAAATAACTCCTTCTCGCTTTGAATTCTGTTTTTGTTATCATTTCATGGCAACCTGGGAGTTTCTTATTTTATTTGCTTAAATGAATATATGTGCTCGATTTAATCGTGTGTTGTATAAGACAGACTAAATCTTTAGCTGTAATTTGTTCCCTAAAATAATATTTTGATAAGCATCTTTATTACACTGTTACACGGGACAATTTTACATACTAACATTACATATTGGATGACTTGAATCATTATCACTCTGCAAATAAGCACGTATTTATTATTGTAATATTTATTGCTACTTGTTATTTTTAGAGTCGAGTGTGATTAATACAAGACAGCTCAAATAAAACTCAATGTCATACCTTTGGCCGCACTTTTCTCCCTAAGTCAAAATAAAATATTTCTCGAGCATCTGATCATTGATAATCACTCGAGGCAAAAATGAATTGTACGTGTTACCTGATATTGCTATTGAGGCTTCAATCATTATTACTCCCCGATAATACGCAAGTACGTTTTTTTAAAACATTATCGCTGCTTTTCGCTACAGATTAAATCGTGTGTGATAGATACGAGACAGTTCGAATCAGAAACAGAAGTCAAAATGATGACGTCGTGTCTTAAGCCGCACTTTGCTCCCTAAATCCGAATCACAATCCATCACAGTCGATAGAAATCTTACAAATCTCATGATCACCTCCGCTGACGTCGTTTTTAAATGACACCTTGATGGCGAGCACACGATCCGACAGACAAACCACTAACCGGGTAGCAGATATCAAGAAGCGGGTACCAAGTAGCGGGTACCGGGTATCAGGGCATCAGAAGTCAGTGTCAGCTTTAGAGTCCGCATCATTAGAAGGCCGGGACCGTACATCAATCACCCGGAGCTCTTGCCTATATAGGAGGACACACCACTCGTCCGAGTCAAAATCTAATCCGGCGATTCGGAATTGAACGCGAGTTGATACGCTCTGCTACCATTTCAGCCGCGGCTGAATGATTTGTGAAAAATATAGCACAAGCCGTTGCGAGCGTGTCACTCGAACCTTCAGCTCGGCCACACAGGACTCTGCGAGATCAACTGGTGAACTATGCAACCCTCTGGGAAACAAATGGGCATAGACCACACAGTGTCTGTAATGCTGTACACTCGTATATGATTGACTCAATCACATTTTACATATCTTTCCGGGATTGGTTACTTGCTTCCAAAAGAAAATATCCCTGACATCCGAGTCAATCAAAACGGAGCCCTGTGAAAAATAAATGGTTTAACATTGGATACAAACACCAAAAATATCTAAAAATATTCCCAAACTCTGTCTGAATATTCCCGCATTTGTATTGCTTTCTGGTATAATAGTTTTCATATCGTTTTTCAAACCATAAATGGCGTAATTTGGTCAATAAACATTTTTGAAAAAGGAAACAATTATTTTTTATAAACAATAATTATTAGCCTGAAACACTCATCCAAATTGAAAAAAACTTTCCGAGAAAAGATAAATGTCGCCGACAGGACTCGAACCTGCACCCTTCTGATTGCCGGTCAGATGCTCTACCGTTGAGCTACGTCGGCTTATCGCAAACCCGCCAAGTTAATCAATATATACTAGCGTTTCATTCAATAATTACTGTTTTTATTATATTTCACCTGTAAACAACCAACTATTATTGAAAAAATTTGCTAGTCTACTTTTTGTACGAGCAAATTAATTACAACACCTGAATCGCTGTAATATGTCCTAATAATATATTTAAAATAAAAATAATTTTTACACACACACTCCTTGCTTCATCCACATTTAAACACATATTGACAACTACTCACAACCAATTGCAGGACTGCAATAGGCAAAACCTAGTATATTTAAAATCCCATTTGGGCGAAAAAAGGGGCTAAGTCAATAATTGGTACATACAACCATCACCACTGATTGAAACCATGATTTTCTCCAACATAAGATACGAAAACATAACAAACTACACATACCAAAAATTATTCATATTTCATGAACTCACCGTTCAACAGTTTTTGCCGCTTCAGCACACATAATAAATAATATAATCTACTCAAGAGTATTTTAAATATACTAGGTTTTGCCTATTGCAGTCATGCAATTGGTTGTGAGTAGTTGTCAATATGTGTTTAAATGTGGATGAAATATTTATTATTTATCTTCAAACGATTTGGAACGACGAGCTCCCGCGATCTATTACTACCGTAGTATTTAAATTTGCGGTCTATTTTCGTAACAACTTATTAGTTTTTGGTGAAATTTTTTGTTTTGCAAATTTTACCGTCTTACCAAAGATAATGTGTTTATATATTTATGAAAATAAAAATTGTATATATCTGTCAGGAGTAGTTTCTGCAGAATGGGTACTTGTATTCACAGTAAAGATTTTTTGACATTGCCGATCGGATACGCCGGCATTCAATAGATACAAATGTTGCGTGTCCAATGGGT
>JAHDVE020010297.1:0-14700 GCA_022606495.2 Halesus radiatus
GTGGTTGAGCCTTTGGGAGACTAGTGCGGCAATACGGTTCTCCAATTGTTTGCTGGTTTTGAGCTGGCAGGTCCAGTCATCAGTAGGACAGCGTCTATTAATTTTGTGGGTTTTCATCTTTGTCTCTCTTCTTCTATGGTCGCCCTCGTCAGCACCTCGCTGTTTGAGCGATGCAGATACTTAGGTCTGAGTATTTATTTGGTTATTGTGGTTGAGTAATGAAGACAGATCGAGAAGGGGAGGACCGGAAGGAACTGGTGGATTCATGTGTCTTTTTTGTATGTATGTTTTAGTTGATAATCAATATCGACGTATTTTAAAATAGTCAAATAGCGATATATAATAATTTAAACCAAGGCAATTAACTCAATGAGAAATTGGATTAGATTTTTAAAAATAATTCCTTCCATTTTCTTCTATTAGTTTGATATTTTATTATATATTTTATAGTATAATAAAAATTCCTTTTGTTAAATTAGACAACTATTTTATTAACGATTTTCCAAACTTTAATATGCACATATCTAAACATTTGATGCCACTACCCATAATATCGCATCTCTATTAAGTATTAAAAATAATAATAAAAAGTGTAGTTGAATAAACAAACCTTTATTGGAAAGGAAATAGTTTGATGCTCACCTAATAGAATACAAATCCAATTTATTTATTTATTTAATTCATTTAATTTATTTATGTAAGCACAATTCACACTATATCACTATATGACTATATCACTATATGACTATATCACTATATCACTTTATCACTATATCCGAGAATTAGTGTTAAATAAATAAAGATCCTCTTCATTTGTCAACATAGAAAACCTTTGGTGAAAATATTATTGATCTTCTTTTACTCCGCATGTTTATTGGAGGATTTCTTCTTGACACTCGTCCAGGAGTAATTCCCTGGCGTCCGAGCACTGTTCATGTCCCTGGCTCCCAACACTTATTCCCTCTCAACCAATCCAACTTTGCAAGCCCTGCTCGTCAGCATTGCTTCTTTTCCATTTTGGCAGTCTCTATTCTTCGCTTGACTATTCACACCATTGGGTGCTTGTCCTCTTACATTTTCTCGAGCCATTCCATCACAAAAGCACTGTTGCTCAACTGCTGCACGGGTCCTCGACATCGGGGTGGAGTTTTTAGCTTCTCCTATCATTCTCCTTGCTGTGCTGGCGACAGAGCAGCATTGGGATTTTTCAGTGTGTAGTTTGGACAACTCATGCGGCTTGGTTGTTCTTTGCGAGGCGAGCAGTAACAGCATGTTGTTCGGGTCGTCAGCCTTTTGGATATCGGAAAAATTGCAGATGTCTTCTTCTACATTTAGAGAAAGGAACGCTTTCGCATCTGATGGAGGAGACTTAGCCGAAGAATTGATAGGTGCTGGACTTGGTGTTTCTTCTGTTTATTTTATTTGTTTTTGGGAATGCTTAATTATGGCTGCCTGCAGCTGCTGTCCCTCGAGTGGGACGATTCTGGTTGTCTTATCGTATAATATCTCCAAGAGCTCGTTAATTCGAAGATTGAGTTGTTCGATCTCTTTCTCTCCTTCCTTGATAATCTTCTCTTTTAACTCGACCTCAAATACAGTCTTCTGTGCCGTCCCGCGTACCACCTCTTTCAGCTCGGCCAACTCAATTTCTATGCTCCTGATGCTGACGTTCTTGTCGGCCACCATTTCGACCACCTTCTGCCGCTCCGTCTTGGCGATTTCCTGCTGCATTGCGGTCTCTTCACTAATGAGCAGAGTTTTATACTTCATCGTGTTGACAAGGCGAGTATACTCCAGCGATATATTGATAATTTGCTGGCTCATCTCCTTTTTGAAGTGCTGAATCTTCTTAAACTAGGCTTTGAGGAGGACGAGGTTTTCGCGTAAAGACTTGGCAGCCATACGCTGCAGGCGGGCGGAGTGGATTAGTTTCTTATGGAGCTCTGTTTGGTGGATTTGGCGCAGGTCGTTTCCGATGAGGCATCGGTAGAGCTCGAGCTATTATTCGTGTGGATCGTTATCGCGAAGAATTTGGGTGGACACAAATTCATCAGCTTTGAACTGACTGTTTTATTCGAGCATGCCGGCAAATTATTTTGTAAGTGCACAAAAAATAGTAAATATAATGTAGATGCCTATCTAAATTATATATATTTTTTTATGATTTTGGAGGTATACCTATTAAAATATATGTATATGCTAGTTTTTTTTTAATGTTAATATCTGAATTATTGTTATTATTACTAATAATAATTTATTGAGATATATTTTTTTTATTAATAAAAATAATAAACATTTTGGATTTTTATTTTTTATATCTATATATATTTTTAGTTGTCGATAAATAATATTTTTTTTTTAGATTTCTAAACTTATTATGAATAAGTAAAAATATTCTATTTAATATAATATTTAAAAAAGAAATAATATGGATTTTAAAAATAATAAAAATATATATTTTTTGATAATGCAAAAAATCACCTCAAACCCATATTAAAAAAAAACAACGATTTTTTGCTGGTTGAACTGTTTTTTTAAGAACACACCATTATTTATCATATACGAATTATAGAATGTACGTGAAAATATAAGTAGAAACTTGTTAACAATTGCATATTTTTATTATTATCTTTTAAATATATATTTATAATTGTATCCTTAAAATTTATCTAAAAATACAAATACACTTTAAAGGTAATGATAAATAAAATATTAATTCTGTGCGTGATTATCTGCTTGAATGTCTGCAATGATTCACTTTTCGAGTAGTTTAAGTAAAAAATTTATGTATAAAAACTAAAAAAAAATAACTAACTACTACAACGATTCATATTTTTTAAACTAATCCATTTCTATTTCTATATCCGTAGCATATAACAATTGGAAGATTACTCCATACAAAATCGCAGTCTCCCTCTTCAACAATCGGAAAACAGCGAAGCCTAATAACAACCATTTGAACCAATTTGTCCGAGATGCAAGACTAACCAAGCAGTCATTGGGATCTCCTATGGAAAGCCAGGACCAGTGAATGCACAGTTAGCTGAAGATGGTTTACTCTTTTTGGGAGGTTGTCAGCCTCAGTCTTAAAAGTACCATTGCAAGCGATGTAAACTTAACTTTTGATATAATATCGAAAATATTAAAAGGATTAAAAAATTTGCAATAAGAAATAAATTAGTGTTTTTTTTGATAACCCTTTTTAATTGTAATTAAGTATTTTTATACAAAATGGTATATCTAGTATATTATGGGGGTTCATTTTTAGTGAATATTAACGGGTATATGATTAAATATATTGTATATATTTCAGTTGCTAATTTGGTGTATGAAGATAAAGTAAAAAAGATTTATCATTAGAAAATATAGAAAAATATGAAAAATATGAAAAATATAAAAAATATAAAAAATATAAAAAATATTTTTGAATAATAATAAATTTAGACAGATAGATATAGGTTTAGAAATAAATACATTTTCGGAAATAAATATAATATTTTCCCATTTTTTTTATTCAGCTTTTTTTATTTTTTATCATTTGATATATGAAATATATTTAACAAAGCAAGAGTGGAACACTTTTAAGTCTATTTTCTTGTTATTTTAAAGATAGAAAGATTAAAAAAAAAACACTAATACTTTTTCTATATTTGATAAAATATTTGACATTTAATTGATACACAAATCGAACATCATCTTCTATCTAATGTATATATGTGTACTATTTATTTCATTAATATCTATTAAAACGTAAAATACATACATTATATTCCGATCAAAAAGAAACACTCTATCAACGATTCTATTTAAAAAAATATTAAAAAAAACATAGATACTATTTACACAATGATCATTGCTAACTATTTCTTATTTTTAATGATTTATCTCGGATCCTCCGAAGGGACACTCTTTGGGTGCAACTTCCATACTTAATATTAAGAAACATTCATTATTTCTATATTTTCTCGATTTCTCTACTTTTTTTAGGTTATCGATTGGGTGCCGATAGGCCTTACATCTAGATGATGATCAAATACAATACTAAATTACAGATACATAAGTATGTATAAATTAATTGCAATCTAAAAACTAAAAAAAATACACAATTTTTCAAAAAAGAAATACTTTGAGATAAATACTGCGAACTATAAAAATGTAATTTACATATATCTATTAGATTATATTTTCATAAAAATATTTGGATCATTAATTAACATCATAGAGGTGAACTAAAAAAATCGACTCTTTAAATTAAGATGCAAATATCGGAAAGAAAGTTATTGAGGCACAATTTTTTAAAAAAAAAAGCCTTATAATAATAATTAACTATTGCCGTCTTCCAACTGCTTAAAATAATTGCCACCTACAATAATAATACAAGAATCACATAAACAATTCTTTCCAATTAAATCATATATATTTTTATCTATGTTCATCTTTTTTATAAATAAATCACTATTTTATTTAAGATATCCATATATATATTTTTAGATATCATAAATCTGTTTCTCTTTCTTCAATTATGACTTCCTCTCCCTCAATCGGTTTTTCAGTTCCCCTCTCATTATCGTCGCTGTACATCTCGTCTTTCAAAAGTTTATACTCGGTTCTTTGCTCTATAAAGTCGTATAACCTGCTAGTCAAATCCACATAAAAATCCTGAACCCCTATCTCCTCATCCGGCTTGAGATTGATGAACTCATTCAGTGCTTTTTTGAGCAACATAAGGTCAGAGAGTTTGGTGCCGACTGACTTGGCGCCCTTCGTAATGACTTGGAACATGAAGTCGGGGTATTGGCTTTTGTTGATGCTGCCTTTGCTCTGCGGGTCGTATTCGTCGAGGAGCTATCGCAGGTAGACGAAGGCTGGCTCAAGCTATGCATCTTATTCTTATTAGTATTATTATTGCTGCGATGATTAGGGAGTTGTTGTTGTTGTGCTGGTTAGAGTGAAAGTAATTAAGGAGATTAAAAGTAATAGCTGAATTGTTTTCATTTCTCGATAAAAATATTGGATAAAAAAAAATATAACTATATTACAATTCTCTATATATACATATATACTTAATAATTACTTGATTTCAATATTTAAAATATAAAAAATAAATATGTAGATTTATCGATGGTGTATATACATATACGTATACATTTTAACTCATATATTAATCTTAATACTGTTCTATTATGATGATAAATTCCATGCACGAAACACCGACAACAACAACACCCATTAAGGCATCAGAATGGCTATACATCAAAGAAGGTGAAGATCATTATGTCCTCAGGTACCGCGGAACACAACCCTTCTTCATTAACAAAGTCATGATTCTCGAAAAGGACAGAAAATCATTACAGCCATCAATCCTTACAAAAATATCACAGAATGGCACATAACAATAATCGCACATTACTCATTCTTATCATTACGAATCGACCATCAACTCGCTTTACATGCAAATGATCGACTCCATTCCTTATCTGCGACCCCACCTCATGAACCGGACAGAGGCAACACCTCCCAACAGAGAAATACTGCTTACAAGCCTCGCTGAACATATATTTGCTGAAAGAAATAGCAGCCGCCAACAGAGAAATATAAATCCCAAAGCTTCAATCGTCATCGCCGAAGACTTATTTGCTGTAGATAACGGATTCTGCTTAGAATTCAAGCCGAAGTCCGTACTTGCTGACCAGTACCCCACTTCGCTGCTTTCTTCTGTCTCCCACAAAGTCGGCATCGAATTAGAATAGGTCATCCGATTATTAGAGGAGAGCCCATTCGTTGAAAAGCTGAAATGGTTCAAAAAGCAATGTGGCTCGCCGCCAACCAACAAACTTCCCCCTATTGATTTATTTAACTGCTCAGGCAAGAATTACAAACAGAATAGCCTCGTGTACAAGGAAGTTGGCGCTGGAATTCAGGCTCTAAGGCCGGAAGAAATCGACGAAGCCATTAATGATTCTCTTCGAAAGTCAGGCATAATGTAAACGATCCAGGCTTTGCAGCAGTGTTACAGCAAGTCTTTCTCTCTCTTTTAGAAAACAAATGTCGAGTCAGTGCTTGAGCATCTGGAATAATCAAGCAGAAAAGGTGGAATTAAACAAATATTTAAAATGATGCAAAAAGAAATCAACCAACGATGCTCACCCGAAGAGCGCAGCAAGACAAAGAACTCAGTCAGCCAGGTGAATAATTCTGAATTGTCGGAAAACATTGTTTAGGATTTGCTGGCTATGTTGGTGTCTTCGACCTGGCGTGACGTATCGGTAATTGTCGCAATAGAGTTGATGAGTAGGGAGCAAGCCAAGGCGTGGCCAAGAGAAGCAGAGATAATTTAGGTGTCTCGGAAGGAGAATGAGTCATTGTGGGGAAGATATCGGGTCAAGGTCATCGATTTCGAGTTGAAATCCGTGAACAAGTATAAAGAGATAACGAAGAAGGAAGAATAGTTTCTTCTAAACTACGTTAGCTATAAGTTGGATAAATCGAAGTAGTGATTTTGGTTTCTTACACTATGGTTGTCTTGAGATACTAACTTATTTCTTTGGGATTTTATTTTTATTTTCAAACAGTAATAATTAAATATATATTTGAATTACATCATCAAAACCTAATAAGTTTGATGAATAGAGTGTGATTCAATAACACTATTAAAAATATATAAGTATATTCTGAAACAACTATATTTTTTTTTTTTTAAAATATATAATTATTATATGTAAATTATATAATGTCTATAAAAATAATATAGATTATAATAATTAATATTAAAAATTAATAACAACAACATTATTTATAAAATACAGTAAGAATTGGAAATGGAGTGATAAAAAAAGGATGAAAATCTACCTTTAGATAGTAGAATCATAAACATGTTTTATAAATGATTAGTCTTTTCTGAACAAATCATCTCCTCCCACTTCGAAAATGCAGCACCACTATAATATTTTTTACTAAAGATGTATCTTTATTAGTATCATATTACATACATTTATTATCACGAGAGACAAAAACAAATATGAACTAACATTGATGTTTATACATATCGTGGGGCTAATATATATTTGCTGCAATAAACTTTAATCATCTTTTCTCAGCTTGGATGGTATTTTGTATAGATGCGATAAATGTTTAAACATTAATCATCTATTTAGTGAAAACACATCTAAGATTTGATAAATATCAACAATTCACGCAAATATTATCGACTAATTACTTTTTATTCAAGTCCAGATTTTCATCAACACAATTGAATCCACATCAATGAGGATATTTTATATGTTTTATGATTATTGTACATACTTAGTTGTTAAATTTTGATTATATTTTGATAATATTAACAGATAAATAACTTTATATGATATTAATAATATTTTTTTATTGTTTGTTGTTTGTTGATATTTTTTTTTTCTTTGTCAAATCAGACCATTAATACACATAAGTTATTATCAGGCTTTCTTTGATATTTTGCTGAGCTTTTCTTTCAAGAATTCCTGATTCTCGACCAAATCAAGCAAGGTTTTAGCATCCTCATTACGAACAATTTGACCTAAAAAAATAATTAAAAATTAATTTAAAAAATTGATAGATTAAATTGAGTTTTTATTTTATTTAAAAAATTATATGTACCTGTCAATTCATTGCTCTGACTAGGATGCACTCCCTGCTCTTGAATTAAGAACTGAATGAAAGGGAACACCAATCTCCTCACAGTGTTTATTTCTTTTGTTAGATGTTGATCTTTTTCTTTCAAGAACTCCTTCCTCTTGAGACTCATCTCAGCAGGACTCGAGTTCTGCAAAAAAATTCCTCCGGCAGCAATTGGGTTGGGGTACGCAGCTGCGCCTGGCATTCCGTGCAAAGATGCAGGCATGGGCTGGGGACCATGCATCATACCCTGTTGGAACATAGGCATGCCCATTTTTGCTTGCATACCAGCCATTCCTGGGTGCGGGAACATAAAAGGCATGGGACTTACTCCAGGATATCCGTAAGGCACTCCTGCCCCATTTCTCTTTGCCTTGAATTCCATTTATTCCTTCTTCATGGTGTCATTGCTGTTCTTGATGTCCTTCTCGATCCGCTTCAGGCCGAGTTGGGCCTTCTTGAAGTCTTTTCTGAAGTTCGCCGAACAGAAGATGTTGAAATAAGGGTCTTTCTTGTAGAATTTCTGGATGAGTTTTTTTTGTGGGGCATCGAGGTAGCTTGCGATCAGTTCCTTTCCATTCTCCTAAGTGGCTAGTGTCACGAAGGCCATAAACTCCTGATCATTTGAAGTAGCAGAGGGAAGAGCCGGGAAGTTAGGGTTTTTCTTCTTTTCAGTCAAATTGACTTGGATGACACCAGTGAAGGCTTCTTTGAAGGATTTCTCGATATCAGATTTAAACTGGGTCTCGGTCTGGGTGGCAGGCTTCTGGAGCCCTGTGGTAAAGATATTGGTGTAGGTTTCTTTGTTCTCGGAAACTCTGAAGGTCACGGAGAGCTCCTTCTTGCTGGTGAACTCGGGAATCTTTTCTTCCCGAAGCAGCTTATGCAGATTGCAGGCCTTCTCCATCTCGTCGAAGCTGACGTAAGCGACGACGCCGTTGGTGGACTCCTCCTTCTTGGGATCGGCAGGAGGAATTCTGGTCAAGATCTTGTAGTCCTTACCCTCCTCATAGCTGGTCAATCGCTGGATGACGCTTTTGAACATGTTGGTGGCCTCGGTCAATCTGGTCTGCAACACGGCCTCGTCCTTCGGGAACTCTTCCACAAAGTTTTCAACCTTCACGGTGATCTTCTTTGGTTTCTTGCGGTCAAAGGTCTCGCACTTGACTCCGACCTGTGCTAGGTCCTGAGTCAACTGCTGGATCTCATCGGCCGAGATGCCCAAGTAGCTCACGTAGCCTCTGTTGAAGATTTTGTTCTTCTCGCTGACGTTGAACCCGAACTTTGGAGACTTTCCATACTTCGCGGTCACTCTGTAGATCTTGTTGAGGTCGGGCACCTGATCGAGGCCGGAGAGACTGAACTCGACCAGCGCTGTGGCTGCAGATTTCTCAGACCTGATGGCCATCTTGATAGGCTTCTTGAGAATAGGTTTGCAGTTCATAGCTTCCATGGCCTCCTTGGCGCTCTGTTCGCTATGGAACTCGATGGTGGCGACGAACACCTTACTGTTGTAGGCGAGCCACTTCACGTTGAATTTCTTGAAGGCTGTGTAAACGATTTCTTTTTTGATGGTCTTGTCGAGGCCTTCCACTATCACGATGTTGTTTTTTGGTTGTTCTGCTGATGCCATTTTTTGTTTTTTTGTGTTTGTTTTTCAACAATTTTTTTGTTTATTTTTTTTTATTGTTTTTTTTTGTTTAATTATTATAATAGCTAATAAGATAGTCCTTTTAAATAGAGAGTATTTCTATATGTATTTTTATAAGAGTTTTTTTGAATGATTATAGATGTATATTTATTTTATATAAGTATAATTATAATCGATGAATTCATTCAAAAGAGAATTGCTTAATTTTTTTGTTGATAGGGTTCTTTTTTTTATTATTATTTTTTGTATATTGAATGACTTTTTTCATATTATATATATTTTTTGTGCAATTTTATCATATTTAAAAAATATTATACTCTTTCATCACCTCCATTCTCGATTCTCCAATAATAATAACTATTCATAGTATAATCTATATATTAATTATATTTCAATCGAGCTACTACATTATAACTAGATTACGTGTATGTTTTTATTATATTTTTTTAACTTTTGGCAACTATTACTAAAATATTAATTCTATGAGTTCAGATTTGTTTGAATTCTATTTACTTCACGTAAGTAGAATACATATTTTTTGTTCTTTTATTATCAATGTCTCAGTTGATGAGCTCATATTCTGAGATATATGTCCTCACAACATAAATAATAAAAATAATATATAAATACTGATATAATTATTAACTAATTTCTTTATATATATCCAAAAAATATGGATATTTAATTTACATATTTATCGTATATTTAACATTAAATTTTTGTTCAATACTTATTTTTTTTTAGTAAATTATCGATATCCTTTTTTTGAAAAGCAATGTCGATGTTCCGATCATAAACAATGGGGTATTATCAGCTGGTAATGCCTCGAGAGACCGCGTGGGAAGTCATGAACACATTAGGTACCGAATTCATATCTCCACCATATCAAATATATTATTATCATTATCTATTATATATATACATACATATCATTGTACATTCTTATGTTGTTAACTAATAAAAATAAATCATACATAACAAAAAATATACACAGGCCAGATGGATAGCGTACACATCATTGAAAGTAAGTCGATGCAGAAACCATTTCACCAACAAGTCAAGCGTTGTGAATAGTCATTGTTGAAAATCTCCAACTTTTAGGAGACCCTTAAATAAAATAAAATAGCCTCGCACAAAATTCAGCGTTATAGGTAAATTAAAACTCAGACATCGATTGATATTTTTGTTGTTGTGTTCTTTGTTCGTTTTTAATCACTATCCAGCTACCAATTCAAAGAGTTATTCGTTTATTGGACCCAAAGGTCCGCAGAGAACAAGAAGCACGCCATTTCTCTCCTGGACGAGGTGGACCGCGAAATCGAGACCCAGTGGAGTTATAACATAGACCTGAACAAGCGCATCGAGGCCACTAAGGCTCTCCTAATCAACAAATAATGCAACTTGGCTGTGCTGCGTTCCTCCGAAAAGGTACTGGGACGCAACTTCTTTGAGGCACGCAGCCGCAAATCGAGCATCGAGAGACCTGGATCATGGGCCGGCAACGTCTCCCAAAAATGTGGGATTCTACGCAAATAGTAATAAGCTCGGTTCCAGAGGACCGTCTTCAGGATATCGAGGGGAAACGCGTTCATCAGTTTTGTACCGATCAAGGAAGTTTATGTCAGTCAGTTCAGCGAGATGGCTGACAAATCAGTATTCTTCATACTGTATCCTTCAAGGAGCGACACCGAGTATCTCGGTGCCAAAATTAATAGACTCATGGAGATCTCTGCGACCGGGGCGTTTGAGCTCCCTGAGGGGCAATAAGCCTTAATGAAGGAGACTGCAGATCTGGAAAAAGGCATTGCTGAATATCGCTCTCTGTTGGCCCTGCTCGAGTTGTAAAAGAAATAATTTCTGAACAAGCTCGTGGAAGAAGCTCTCCCCAACAGCACATTCACCAGGATAGAGTACCTCAAGATCTTTATGATTAAAGAACGAGAGATCTACCACCAACTAAATCAGATGGACCTATTTAACAACTTTATCCAGGGTCGCATCTACATCCCAGAGAAAGATTTCGAAGGGGTGGTTGCGATGTTTAAGAAACTCGAGCGGAAGGATGCCCCGAGCGCCCATCTCATCAAACTGCACTCCCACAAGTACCCGACGATGTTCCAGACCAACGACTTCGTGGTTTCGGCACAGGAGATCGTAGAGACTTATGGGGTGCCCAGGTACAAAGAAGCAAATCCTGGTATGTTCACCTGCTTGACATTCCCCTTTCTGTTTGGAGTGATGTTTGGCGACATCATGCACGGAGCGATAGTCTTCGCGTTCGGAATGATGCTCATGTTCAGGAAGGAGCACTACAGTGGCACATTTCTCAAGATGCTGATACCCCACCGCTATCTGATATCTCTGATGGGCTTCTTTTCTTTCTACTGCGGGTTTATCTACAATGACTACCTGTCGATCAACTTGGACCTATTTGGGTCCTGCTACGAGCCTGGGCAAGCCTCGGAGGGTGGAGTGGTACCGAGGATCAGTCCAGACTGTGTCTACCCGTTCGGGCTAGATCCCGTGTGGGGCATCTCTTCAAACGGGCTTACCTATGTGAATAGCATGAAGATGAAAATTGCGGTTATCATTGGAGTTGTGCACATGTGTCTAGGAGTGTTCCTGAAAGCAGCCAACGCAATCCACTTCAGAAAATGGATCGACCTGATTTTCTAGTTCTTTCCCCAAATCATTTTCATGGTTTTGCTGTTCGGCTACATGGACTTTTTGATTATCTACAAATGGACGGTTGACTGGGGGCTTTATCCGGCAGACGCCCCGTCGATAATTACAACTATGATCAACCTGCCCTTGGGGCTAGGGAAGACGCAGGATTGTTGCGGAGCGCAGCCTATGTGGGGGAGCGTGGGGTAGACGAGCCAAGACTCGATCCAGTTGTGGTTCTTGGTGGTGTCTCTGCTGTGCATTCCATTAATGCTTCTCCCAAAACCTCTGTACGAGATTTATTGCAACAATCACAAAAAGTCACCTCCCCACCCGATATCGTCTGATGCACCTGCCGAGGAATCTGCTCTTTTGATGAGAAGTAACTAACTTATTTCAAGATCAACCTCACATTCCTCTGATGGTATTTTTCTTTTACTTTCCTTGTTATTTATCCCCTATTTTTTATAGAATATATTTATTTATATTTATATGCATTATACATTATTTTAAAAATACCTATTTACCATTATTTTAATCCAATTATGTAGTTGATGAAGAAGAACAACATGGTTCTGATGAAATATTTGTGCACCAGATGATTGAGACTATCGAATACGTATTAGGCTGCATTTCGAACACTGCATCGTATCTACGACTGTGGGCTTTATCCCTCGCTCATTCTCAACTGGCCGATGTCTTCTTCGAAAAGACTGTGGAAGGCTCCATATCAGAAGGATACTCTGGCATAGTTATGGTAATCAAAATTATTAAAAAACTATAACCTCAATATACATTTATTTTTTACCCTCTGTATCTCTATTCCCTAGAATATAATTGGATTTGTGATATTGAGTATGGCAACCTTCGGAGTGCTGTTATGCATGGATACGATGGAGTGTTTCCTTCATGCTTTGCGACTGCACTGGGTGGAGTTCCAGAATAAATTCTTCAAAGCAGATGGGTTCATCTTTACATCTTATAGTTTCTAAAAAGAAGTATCAAAAGCTACTCAAGAATCTTGATTATTATTGTTGTGTGTTTTTTTTTTATTATTTTTGTTTATTTATTACAACCATATATATATTTATACAAGAAAGATAAATTAATTTTCAACTTAAATAGTTGTTTGTACATGCAAATTATGAGATATACGTATAAAAAGAAAGAAGTTAATCCCCTCCTCCTTCGATCTTTAAATATTATTAAATTTATGAGAGTTAATCTGTATAATTAAATATTGTTTGTAAAAAACATTTATCTCGCTAATTACGTGCCAAAAATCATATATACATATAATGTCAATGGATATTTCAGTTAAAAAAAAAAATAGCATGTATACAAAAATTTACAACATTCCACAATATAAATATATTATTTCTCTATATATCAGATTATACAGGCATATTAATATAAGTTTCGAGAAACCCATAGTTCGCAGATTCTCAACTATAATCATTTAATAAAAACCCCAAACCATGTCAGTCCAAACGCATAATAAAAAATAAATCAACCATTATAACAAAAACTCCACCAACAACAATAACCATCTCAAGAATATGGCGCTTCCCATCCAGCAGGAGCTTTGCAATGTCTGCAGAACCACTTTTCTCGAGTACATCGGAAGCCAGACTTATTGTGAGACCTGCAATTTCTACTAAGACAAGCTCAGCATCGAGGAAGAGTGCAATCGCGGAGAATAGTGCGTCGTGGTACTGTCTCCACTCGGCCAGTCGGAGAAGCAGGCGACGAAGTGGTTTCACCTCCTCACCAAAACTCACCCGCTGGGGACGAGCTACACGGAGGTCCGGTCGCTAGTCCAGTAGGTGACTGCGTTTTTGCCCAACTACAAAAGGGGACGCATTGCTTCGTATAAGGACTTGTGCGGGGCCGTGTTCTACTACCTGAATAAAGATCAGCTGAGGCTGACGATGCACGACTTTGTTAGGAATTCGAACTTGTGCCTCCGGAAATTCAACAGGTATTTGCTGAGTTTTGTGGGATACCGAAATAATATTCAGAATGCGAACAGGAATATCAGCAACAATGAGGAGGACGGAGTGAAAAATCCAAGTTTATTGCAGTCAAGTGGGTGGCGAGGATATAATGGAAAAGTATAGGATTAACAATACTTGAAATGTGAAAGCAAACAAGAATAAAAGGTAGAATAACCCTAACACTACGACTCCTACTAACAATATGACCACCGACAAGAAGCACAATAGAAACGGTACGAGGATTTCACGCAGACCTCTTCTTTCCTGAGTTCTATCAAAGAGAAGTGCCTCGGGTTCCTGAAGTCCATCTCCTTCTACATTTTCGATGGACTTCTGGAGAACACCAAGAGATCCAGGAAGGACGAAATTATCGAGACTATCATCCAGAAAATGAATTACCAGCTGCCCGATGCTCTGGACAGCCAGCATGAGATCAGCAAAACTGTGCCCCTCCTGGTGCTCCGAGGTCTGAAACAGTTCAACTATAGCATCAGCTTCTCTCGATACGAGAAGATTTGTCGTCTGAAGCAGGGAATCACGCTGTCTCGAAAGACGTTTAAGCGGTTGGCGTAATGCGGGAGTAGTCAGAGTATGGGCGGGTAGAGAAAGGTAAAAGTGTAAGCTTCGATAGCAAGTACTACCGGGATCGAAGACAAATAGTGATGTTTACGACTCTTTGTGTTTTTAATTTACTATATCAATGTGAATCTACTCTACTGTTAGTTGAGAGATGTCTCCTTT
>JAHDVE020010298.1:0-70275 GCA_022606495.2 Halesus radiatus
TTTTTATGGTCAACTGAATAAAGAGCGTACAAGTTCCTTACCAAATTCTTAGAAAAATACGTCTTGATCATAAATTTGTTGCTTTTTTATTATTTCTTCTTGTGGTTCGTTTTTCTGCACGCCACTGAGTATTACTTGATAGTACTATTATCGATGATTCACTCCGTTTCGCCGCAGGGGTAGGCAGAGAGGACGGATCGCTAAACAACTCGATCTTGGCATACACTTCTTGCTTCATTCACATTCATACATCGTCTCATAAATTCTCTTCTGTTATTCCGACTTCTAATATGGCCCGATGTAAGTATTTGATTCACTTGATCGTGCCGTGTCATCCTCGGGCGTCCACGGTTTCTTCTTCCATTTACATTCGGGTTATATATTCTTCTTACACTCCTTTCTTCGTTATTTTGCTCTACATGGTCAAACCATCTAAGCGTTCCTTTCCGAATCTTACTCATCACGCTTACATCAGCCTTGCATTCTTTGCGAATTGCAACATTTTTCACACGATCATACACGGTTTTACCACACATTCGCTTCAGAGACATTATTTTCACAGCATTCAGTCTACTGTCATCCTTCCTGTGCCAGTTTCATGCCTCAATGCTGTACATCAGGGTTGGTATCAGCACTCCACTGTGGACTGCTAGCTTCACTTCTTTGTACAATTTTTTGTTCACCCTTCTTTCAATATTTCTATCAGTCTTTCCATCTCCCGTAAACATACTTCCCAAATACACAAACTCCAAGTATTCATCATTCACAACTATATTGCAAACTGTTTTCGTACTCTCTCTTTCAAACACCATGACTTTAGACTTAGATTCATCATCTCATTCTTCATACATCGTTCATCCTAGATACGAGGCACTGTAGATCTTCCATACTGTTAGCAATCAGCACCGTATCATCAGCATACAACAGGAAACAAACTATTTAATGTATTTGTGGGAATGCGATTTTTACTCTAATCTGAACTCAAATTAACATAATTATCGTTTTTGTGTTAATTAGGTTTAACTCCTGTCCCGCCGTTATTATTCTGCACACCTAAAGTCTGAAGCCGCGTCTCCTGCGAACTTTTTCCGAAACATTACACAAAAAACCACACAACAAAAAACATTTGTTTTCATACACATTCCGTCTCCTGCTAAAATGTTTATCCTGCTAAGGTTAAAAACAAAACATTTTGCTTAGACAACAAGATGAGTTCAAGAATAATCTTTTAAACATTCTACACATTTTTATAGGTTGCAATAAAATACCATTGTTTTGTTTATTGTTTGAATAAAAAAAAACAATATAAATGTCAATGAATGTAAAACTAACTAGAAATATTTTGTGTAAACCACTGTGATATAGTCAATGACTGTGTTTATCACGATGATTAAATATGCATAATCACGACTTTCGTAATATGCACAAAAATTAATGAAAAACACTTTTTATTAGTTTAATTTCAACTATTTCAGTCACCGGAGAGGCAAAATCACGCATTTTAATTCATTTTAAGTTTCAAGTTTTTGTGTGGCTTTTAGGTTATTTAAAAAAAAACCAAACTAAGAACGAAAAAAAATGTTATGTCTAATTAAAACATTGTATTATAAATAAAGTAGGTTTTAGGTTCTTAGTTTTTATTTTTTTTTTATTAATAATAAAAAACTAACAAGAAAAAGTCGTGCTTATATGCATATTTACCTCACGATGTTTACTTTTAAAGTTCTTAAAATGAGGGCTGTATTGCTATTAGAAATAGCACACAAAATAAGAGAATACATAACAGTTAAATAAATTATTATTATTACTGAAAAATAAGTAAACTTCTTATAATAATCTATTATAATTTCGCTCAGTACACATAACCAAAAAAACCCGTCTGATTTATGACGAAGTACCGTCGGACGGGACGCATAGATAGACCCGCACCGTACGGCGATTTAAAAAAATTAAACAAAACTTTCTTTATTCTGATTTACCTGTACCTAGTTTTTTTGTTCATAATAAATTTCTATGAAAAGAAACGTTTCACTAGCGACTACTGCGTTCAATCCTTCATCGATTGAACATATGTTCATCTCAAAATTATTCAATCATTTATAGCACTAAGGTCAGATGAGTGCATGCCCTTATGTAATCATAATCTATGGATGCAGTAAGGCCGGGGCCGTTTCCACGACATCTCGCACCCTGTGCAGTAAGTACCGACATTTCATCAAACCAGTTCCAAAATCCAGTGACCGCAAAGTCACCGGGACAATATTCAGGAGCAATATACTCCTCCCCACCGGGAGAACCATTGGCAGGTTGGTCCTACAGGTAGGAAGATAGAATAATCTATGACGACGATGTCTTAGATAGTCATCAGGAACATAAAGACTCACGCGTTCCAAAATAGCTGAATTCTCTATAGAGCCTCGCAGCAGTCTAAAAAGGTGGGTAGCGGCATACCCCTCTCTTCTGAGCTGCAGAGAGTGAAATCCGAGCATCCCCAGAAGAAAGTTAGTTGGATAAAGCCACGGATAGAGTCCGTACTCCCTCATGTAAATAAATATCAAAAACTTTTTCTGAACCCTCTTTAACATGAGGGAGCACCCCGTCTCGTGAGGATTCCAAATAGCCGACCCACTCTCCAGCCTACTACGGACTAAAAGAAGTATAATATTCTAAGAGTACGAGTATCCCGAAAAACCCTCACGGTCCGAATGTCAAAACCTAACATTTTTAATGCAGATTGACATACCCCTTCGGTATGAACACGAAACGTAAGTTTACTTTCATACACGATTCCAAGATCCTTTATAGTAGAAACACGTTTGAGATTTTGACTGAGCATAGTATATCTGTGGTAGGTGAGACTAAATGCTCTGGTGAAAGACAGGACTACGCATTTTGAGATATTGAAATGAAGCTGATTTCGTAGGCTCCATTCAGAGATGTCATCAATGTCAGCTTGAAGACGTAGGAAATCCAAAATATTTCTAATCAGTAGAAATAATTTGAGATCGTCAGCGAAAAGGAGAAAGCGAGAAAAACGGATGACTTTAGCAATGTCATTAATGAAAATAGAGAAGAGAAGAAGCTCTAGGATTGACCCTTGGGGGACCCCAGAAAAAACAAGAGAATCAGCGGATTGAAAAATTTCGTGTGTGACAAATTGCTTCCGGTTTTTGCGGTAACTTCTAAAAAACTTTAGCATACGAAGGAAGAAACCCATTTGGGCAAGTTTTGTTAGTAAGATATCGTGATTCACGGTATCAAAGGCTTTGGAGAAATCACTATACGAACAGTCATTGACAATATCAGAACACGCTGATTGGTTGTGGGCTGAGTTCGCGGTGATTTTAGCGCAAAGCACAAGAAAATGATCATATAAAAACAGGTTCTACGTCCGACTAAACGAGTCTTCTCTTGTACATTTACATTTATAGAATTGTAGAATACCGTCAATATTTGAATATGACATTTTGCATACTTAGTTCCTGCCTTTGACACGTTATAGCAGGGCGATAGATGGGGCGCGCGCGGCGCTGCGATTCGTAGCTGGAACTTTGAAAGTAGAGGTTGATTTATTGCAATATGTTTGTAAGTTTCATTATTACTTATTTTAGATGTTAGTAAGGTAGGGTTAACAGTGCGTATGTACTTATATGGAATGCACGCCTACCCTGTAAGGGGTATTGGCCGTGAATCATTATTAGTAGACATTGAATTACATGCATTTGCGTATTTGCACATCGTCGCTGTTCTGACTTAACCTCATATGTACAAAAACGTTTTTTCACAGAAGGTGAAAGAAATTACTTATTTTCCTTATTTAATATGATTTTTAAGCAATTATTTATTTATTTTATTAATACTTAAATACGTAATGTATTGATGCTAAGAATATAAAGTACATGAGGAAAATAGGCAGTTTATTTCGTTTCCTGAGAAAACGTGATTTTGTAGAAACGCGGTTTAGTCAGAACAGATATGCAAAATGCATATTTGGCCATTTTGGTCGTTGGTGCATATTTTGGTCAAATTAGAAATGGTACAACCCGGATGTATGGCAGAGAGGCATGGGAAAGAATGCAATGCTAAGACAGGGACGCTTAGATGGTTTGGGCGTGTAGAGCGAATGAACGAAGAAAGGAGTGTAAGGAGAAGCAAGGAGGAGGGGACGCCCGAGGAAGACATGGCACAATCGAGTGAATCAAATACTTGAGTCGGACCATGTCAGAAGTCGGAATAATAGAAGAGAATGTATGAGACGATGTATGAAGTGTATGCCAAGATCGAGTTGTTTGGCGGTCCGTCCCTTCTGCCTACCCCTGCGATGAAACGGCGTGATGGTTAGTTAGTTAGTTTTACATTTTATGTCTTTTCCGAAGAAACGGGCTGTTTTTGGATAAAAATGAGCGTTTGAATTTCGCAGGACAGGGGTGGGGACCCCTCAAATCCCAGTAGTCTTTCCAGTATGAATTTTTCAACCCCCCCTCCCCCGTGAAATCAAAACTTACCAAAAGAGCTGGGTATCAATAGATAATTATTCTGTTTTTATCTTTTAATTTAGGTATATGTTTTGGTATATTTAGGCATTATTAGTGCATATTTCGCCATTTTGATAGTGCATACAATCCGACGTCTAATTATCAGTATTGCAATGCGTGTCGCCAACATCGTTCACCCATACTACTGCACAGGGCCGGCCCTGAGCCAAACAGCGCCCGGAGGATGCGTAGTTTTGTCGCCCCTAAACACCTCAATGGTGCTGCGTTAGGTGCTAGATTTTATCATTGGCGCTTTGGAAAAATGGCGCCAGGAGCGGACTGCTCCAATTGCCCTGCTACAGAAAATCGCATCTACACACAGCGGTGCCCCGTCTTTGTTTCTGCCTGCACATTAAAAACACAACTTTAATTGCACAGCCGCTTTGAAAGTCCGTGCAGTTTGGTCGTAGCTCGGCGACAGCCGACACGCTTCTATAGAATATCGCATTTTGTTCCTATGTATAATTAGTAAACACTTTCAGTAAGATATCGTGAGGATTGATTATTTTGATGACATTGTCTCTATTGTGGCATTTGGGGCTGCCAAACCGTTTTTTGGAACTTTGGAGAGTTAAAAAACACGTATTTTCAAATAAGTCCAACAGGGGCCCAATTTCAGTTCCTTTTAAGGATATGACATTGTTCTTATCCTTAGGGCTAAAGACAATTTGCTTAATTGAGGTTCCGATTCCTTGTCAATAACAATACATTTTTAAAGGGGTCTGTGGTTTAATTATTTATTGATTTATTTGATTATTGTTTGACAATTAATTCATTTAATGTAATAGTGTATTTGCGCTGGAACTTGCGTGATTGGAAGATACTCTCAGTATCGCCCTGGTGAAAGACCACCATTCAGAATTGAAACGTTGCTTGAAATGGCTTTGAGCCGTGTTTGGTGACCAGATCTGAATAGCCAGGTATTTCCCTATTTCCCTACCTCCCTCTTCCCCTTCTCCTTCTCCTCCCCAACACCTTCTGCATCACAATATCCCCCAATTTGGAATGCAATAATCTCACTGTCTCCAGACGGTTGGGAGCAGTTGGGACTCTTGCGCGGTATTCATATAAAAAAATAAAAATAAAATACGCCCATCTGGGCTTATACATTGATTTTAGAACATAATATAAAGAGCTATGAAAATACATAAAATTAAATAGAGATTTTAAACGTCTAACAGTGACATAAAATAAAACAAAACACAAATCATTACCGCTGCATTATCCAACCTACAATATTACGTATTCTAGGATTCATCAAAATGCTGGTATAGATGACGCTTTACTGAATAAATGGAATTAGCAAATATATCAACAATACCTCCAAACTTGTTACTCAGATCATCAATCCTTTTGGATAATGAATGAGACTGATAGTTGGTTGTGTAAGTGTTGCAGAAAAATGTTACAGTTTGTCTTGTGTTCCTCGTCGGTAATGATTCTGTATAATAATTATCACAGTATTATTAAAAAAATATACGTGTGTCACCTGTAGTACAGTATAATTTTAAAAATTTAAATCACCTTTATCTTTACATAGTTGTGAAGGACGAATACTTGGAGCAGGTCGACGAGTTTGTATATTTGGGAAGTATGTTTACGAGAGATGGAAACACTGATAGGGGTATTGAAAGATGGGTGAATGCTGGAAACTTCATTAACGGAGGACTGAACGCGGTTGGCGCTAACAAAAAGTTGTCAAAAGAAGCGAAGCTAGCAGTCCACAATGGAGTGCTGATACCAATCCTGATGTGAGGCATGGAATTGGCAGAGGAATGATGAAAGTAAACTGAATGTCATAGAAATGAGATCTCTGAGACGAATGTGTGGTAAAACCATGTATGATCGTGTGAAAAATATTGAGATTCGTAAAGAATGCAAGGCTGATATGTAAGCGTAATGAGTAAGATTAAGAAAGGGAGGCTTAGATGTTTCGGGCATGTAGAGCGAATGAACGAAGAAAGGAGTGTAAGAAGAATGTATGACGCGAATGTGAATGGAAGAAGAAGCCGGGGACGCCCGAGGAAGATATGACTCGATCAAGTGAATCAAATACTTGAGTCGGGCCATGTCAGAAATCGGAATAACAGAAGAGAATGTATGAGGCGTTGTATGAATGTGAATGAAGCAAGAAATGTATGCCAAGATCGAGTTGTTTGGCGGTCCGTCCACTCTGCCTACCCCTGCGGAGAAACGGCATGATGGTTAGTTATCTGGCATTTCTATCTTTTGGCATAGGTATCATACAAACATCGCAATTTCGTTAATTCGGTTCATTTAATAGCATTATTATGCGACAAATAACTCATTAATTATGTTTACAGTCAATATTTTAATTAATTTATTAAAACTGCGCAAATGACGATATTTTTACAGAATGTCTGTAATTGGCTGAATAGCGGCTGTCATACAGCACGGCACAGACACAGCACAGACGCGAGCACGGCTGTCAACTGAGCGTTAGAGTCCGCCACAACATGTTTGAAGATTTTATTCAATCCTATTTTCATATTTATTATTGTTTTATAACCTATATTCCCTGGCCGATTCTATAAAATTTTCGTCGATCTTCTTAGTTTTAGCAATAACCGCGTCTATTGATGCCAATTGACGGTGACGCCAAAATGGCGGTGGTAATAGTGATGCGTTCAAATTAATTGCGCAGGCGCAGGCGTCACAAGCGGCCACAAGCAACGTCAACATATTCTAGCCAAGTGGTCCCCAACCCCCGGGCCGCGACCTGGTACCGGTCCGTGGATTAAATGGTACCGGGCCGCCCAAGGGCCTGCTTAAAAATTTGTCAACAAACCAGGCGAATCTAGCATGCCTGCGAAAGAAGATCAACTGCTGGATATTGCAAATGAAGGCAGCCTTAAAACTACGTTCGAGACACAAACTCTTCCGGTGTTCTGTATTACAGTCATGGCGGAATACCCTGAGAATGCCACTACAGCACTTAAATCCCTATGGCCATTTCCTAAATACTATCTGTGTGAAGTAGGGTCTTCTGCAGTAATTTAGCGATCTAGTAAGTTAAAATGAAAAATAGATTTTAAAAATTATAAAAATTGATTTTTTATTCATGGCATATACTTCATAGTCATAAACAAAAATAAATAAAATACTTCTCATCAGTACTAGATATTTACTAAACATTTAATAAATAAATAAAAATATGTAATTCAGTTTGGATGGGCATTTTGTTTCAAATTCAAAATTAATTTTTGTATGAAACAGGCCGCGCAGCCGTTCCTCTTAAGTGATTTTATTTTAAATCAATTAAAAGTGCATGCCAGTGGATCATTCTGAGAGGGTTGGCAACCCTGGTCACAACGCGGAAACAGCTTAATATATCATAATATCAACACAAAAGACAGCCAACGTTTTGCAAGTAACGTCTTGACCTTTTTTTAATAATTGTCCGCATCTACTAATTCCATACTGAACATTAGACCTGCCACTTGAGTAGTGTCTATTCATTAATAATTATTACCAGAATAACTACGCCTTAGTTGGAGATTTAAAAAAAAACTCTATTCTCATCGTATTTTTTCATATGTTGGTATGTCTTCGTGTTTTTTTCAAACACACATATGTTAATAACAATTCTAACAAAACGTGCTCTTTCAAAATTGAATGTAAGCGTTAAAGGTGGGTAAAATAACGTGATACCGTTTTTTTGTAACCGTTTAAGTTTCGAAACGGTTGTAACAGTTTCGCTGATTTTGGGATAATCGTTTAAAAAAAGCGTTTAACTACATTCAAAATAAAGTCGCGCGATTTTTTATTTATTTATATAGTTAATCCACACAGGTGGCCTTAACCGCCCGTCCTTTGGGTTATTATTCAAAAAGTAGCTACAAAACAAAGTTTTTTTTTCATTAGATTTCGCAATAATAATAATGACTAGTGACGTCCCTTGTATGGGAGAGACGAAAATACCCGAACACGTCCGTTAGCTTCGGCTGACCTCGAAATACTAAACGAGATGACGCAGGAGCAAACTTGACGTATACGAATGTTTTGTGGGTTTCGGGTATAGATTTTTTTGTACCTGAACGTACGGAATACGGCTTGTTGCGTCCGGGCGATAATATAGCGGCCGTATCACGTACGTTCGTATGGGTAGGGCGGTTAAGGGATATACTTTTTCTCAAGGCCTGCGTCATTTTTGGGGATGCTGTGTGGATGATTCTATGATATATCTAGGCCATCAAATTTTCAAATCAAAAACATACGATTTCGCATTACTTCCCATTGCATCGCATTACGGGCGTTTTACTAAGGGATGAATTTATTTAATAAAGTGTACAAACTAGAAGTGCCTTCCACGTAGGTATAAATACAAGCCAGCATGCCTTTGACTGGGTACCTTTTAGTTCTAGCCCCGAGAGAGCCAATGAAAACACAGCAAATACAGCGCTGTCCCTTACACTGCCTGCATTGTACCATATATTCCCGTTCTATTTGATCAAAATTAAATGATTATGAAATCATTTTTGTATTAGAAATTTAAGGCTCAAATGGCCAGAATTTTGGACGACGAAACACGCCCACATCTCATTTCTTATGTTCTTTTTTATTCTATGGTTGAATTAGAAGGATCAATTAATATATTCCACAAAATCTGACCTCTTGGCAAACTGGATTTTTTTGTTGTTGATAGATTTTTGCAAAAGTTAAACATAGGCTTAACAAGAAAAAAACACTTGAGATGTACCTCTAAATGAGGTGTGATTATTGTGTAAAAGAAAATGACTGACACATTGCCTTGAAAATTCCATATACATGGTACAATTATTTAAAAAAAATAATGACATCATTTTGGTACGAAATTAACTGTACTAAGGTTTTATCGACAAGCAACTATTGATTGAGGACGTATTGACGAGCGAATTTATATCAAGTGATACATATTAATCAAAACTTATTTATAACAATACGAGGTGTGTTCAAAAGAAAAGGTGAATTTTGAATTTTCGCGGGCTGTGTACATTCGATTATCGATTTTTTTTGTTATGTTGGTACACATATGTTTATCATATGTTAGCATTATCTGCCATTTTGGATCAGTGGTTTGTTTTTGACAACTGGAAAGGTTAGTCACGTTTTTGTGTGTTCTTCGATTTTTTACTTTAGGTTCGTTTTCTGAGGCATCATCAGTCCGATTGAAGTGAAATTTTCGATTTGCTTTATTTTTTATGTCCTCATCAGCTTTTCTTCAAAAAATCTAAAAAATTGATTCTTTTTAGAAAAAAAATTGTTAATAATTGTTAATCCTATGGTGGAATTTCCTAGTCGGTCGGAACTTTAGACGTTTTCTGGGGCATCATCAGTCCGATTGAAGCGAAATTTTAGATTTGCTTTGTTTTCTATATCCTTATCAGCATTTCTCGATTTTTTACAAAAATTTTTTTTAGTAAAAAATTTGAAGAAAAAACAAAACGTGACTAACCCCTCCAGTTGTCAAAAACAAACCACTGATCCAAAATGGCTGATAATGCTAACATATGATGAACATATGTGTACCAACATGACAAAAAAAACGATAATCGAATATACACAGCCCGCGAAAATTCAAAATTCACCTTTTCTTTGAACACACCTCGTATAGTGAACGAAGCTAGCAGTCTACAATGGAGTGCTGATACCAACCCTGGTGTATGGCAGTGAGGCATGGAACTGGCAGAGGAAGGATGAAAGTAGACTGAATGTCGTAGAAATGAGATCTCTGAGACGAATGTGTGGTAAAACCATGTATGATCGTGTGAAAAATGTTGAGATTCGTAAAGAATGCAAGGCTGATGGAAGCGTAGTGAGCAAGATTAAGAAAGGGACGCTTAGATGGTTTGGGCATGTAGAGCGAATGAACGAAGAAAGGAGTGTAGGGAGAGTATATGAGGTGAATGTGGATGGAGGAAGAAGCCGGGGACGTCCTAGGAAGACGTGGCATGATCAAGTGAATCAAATACTTGAGTCGGGCCATGTCAGAAGTCGGAATAACAGAAGAGAATGTATGAGACGTTGTATGAATGTGAGTGAAGCAAGAAGTGTATGCCAAAATCGATTTGTTTGGCGGTCCGTCTGCTCTGCGTATCCCTGCAGGGAAACGGTGTGATGGTTAGTTTGACGGCCTCGGTGGTCGAGGGGTAAGGGTCTCGACTACGAATCCGAAGGTCGCGGGTTCAAATCCCGGCATACGCAAGTAAATTTTAATTGATTAAATTGTGTTATTTTATTAAAAATACGTTCCAGAGTGGTAGATACTGTCAGTATCGCCTTGGTGAAAGACCACCATACAGAATCGAAACGTTGCTTCAAATAGCTTTGGCCATGTTTGGTGACGAGATCTGAATATCCAGGTACTTCCCTATCTTCCTTCCCTTCCCCATCTCTGTCCCCTCCTCAATACCTTCAGTCTCACAACATTCCCCAATTGGGGATGCCATAGTCTCACTGGTTCCAGACGGTTGGGAGCAACTGGGACTCGTTTTCGGTACTCACATTAGAAAAGAAGAAGAAAAAAAGACCCATGTTGTAAGGAAGGAGGAAACACAGAGGCCGGCAAATCATTTCTCAGCCAAGCTGTTGAACACAAGAACGAATCGTAGAAGCGACCCATTCTCATGTGACAAATGTCAACCATGGATTGGGCACGTAAATTTGTAATAACGGTGATGCTGCAATCAAATTAATTCTTTATTATTTTTCCGAGATCAGCTGGAACTCTTGTGTGGTAACAAATAAAAAAAAACAGTGTAATGATATTTAAAAAAAAAATTGTCCAATGGTCAAGAGTCCGCTGCACTTTGGAACCAGGGGTCAAAGGTTTTATTTCGGACTCTTGCGACGCGACATTATGAACTTCGACATTATTTTTTTTGCACACCTCTTTTTTAAAAATAAGTTTGCTACGTTTAATGTGTAGGTACCCAAAAAATATATGACAGATAAATAGGCATTAATTAATTATGTGGTGTTTAAATTAAATGTTTACTTTTAAATAAAAAGCAGTTTTTTTCATGTACATTTGAATCGTATTATAAATAGTAAATTTACGATTATAGCATACATTAAAAAAAAAAAAATATGAATACCTCACAAGAGTCCCAACTGCTCCCAACCGTCTGGAGCCAGTGAGACTATGGCATTCACAATTAGGGAATGTTGTGATGCTGAAGATATTGGGGAGTGGAAGGAGAAGGGGAAGAGGAAGGTAAGGAATACCTGGCTATTCAGATCTGGTCACCAAACCAGTCAGTGACCGGTCATTGGCTGAGTTGGCATCGCCTTTAGGTCTCACCCAGGCGTCGTGAGTTCAATTCCTCGGCTGGCTAAGTCCTCCATTACGACACAAGCAACATCTTCCGCTTACTGTGATGGTAGTAGGAAATTTTCAAATATTGTCTGATTATTCGTAACCAGGGAATATTTGTCTTTCTTTAAAAAAAAAAACACGGCTAAAAGCCATTTCAAGCAACGTTTCAATTCTGAATGGTATTCTTTCACCAGGGCGATACTGAGAGTATCTTCCACTCTGGAACGATACATAACATACATAGCACACAATGTGCCAAAACAATTTTGCTCAGAAATCACTTACAAGAGTCATCCTTAAAAAACCCTTCGGGTCTTCCCCAGTGATGATTTATTCAAAGAAATGCAAATTCTTTATGTCAGGCAACTGTGTATCAGGAAAATTGTATTTATTTTATTTATTTATTAATTTTTGTGCATGACACAGAGAAGTTATAAAGGTAAAGTTTTTAATTTGTATATAATACTCCTTTTTTTAAAACACAAAAATAGTAATAGCCTGATCTACATGATACATAATAAGCAGTGCATAATAAAAAGTGAAAAAAAAATTAAAAAATCTGCCTGTTTTTATATTTCGGATGACGTAAAAAATGCGTGAAATTGCATAATACATAATATAGTACATTATACAGAGAAACAAAAAAAGAGAAAAAAGTTTTTGGATTGTAGATAAATAAAAAGATAAAAAAAATTATTTTTTACAATAGCTCCTATGCGATGCTCTTATAATTGTAGCTACATATAACATATATTTTGCACGCACATAAACAAGGTCACCACTACCCATCTATCGACCACTATTACGACACCAGACACTCAAGAAGTAATCCAATAGTTTCAACAAAAACCATGACATCCCTTGCTCAAAGACAATTTTCACGTTTAGGATCAAAATTGTTCAACATCATACCCGATACATGGTAAATGAAAACTACAAACGTCCTGCGTAAACTGACCAATGTTTGGCTTCTCCATTTAGGGAAGGTCAAAAGCGTACACATGATGATTAATAGATATTTACACTTTTAAATAAAACCTTCACATGTAATTCATTATTACTCTACTACGCTAAACAAAAAAATGCGCATCAACAATTTAAAAAAAAATTTATTCAATGGATTCTTTTATAATCATTTATATATCTCGGGCTTATAACAATATCCTAGGAATTGTATAATACCCTTCATCTTTTCTATTTAACTAGTACTGCGGCCCTTTGACCTTATTACCATTACCATCTCATAGTTTGATTTACCAGACTGAATACATGTTACATTATTTGTGCTCTTTGGAAAAAGATCTTAACTGGATTAAAAACCCTAACCAAGGAAAGGAAAAAGGACGAGCATTTGGTTATAAACAATTTAATAAAGTTAGTTTTTGTACTTATTGAATAAAATATTTTAAATATGTTATTAACTATTTGCTCCACCCTCTTCGGGCTGCATCCCTGAGTTTCGTCGTCGGCTCATAAAGCTGACTGATACGTAGCTCAATCTTATCAATATTACTCAATAATATTATCTTTTTTTTAATACTCAATTTTAAACGTATTTTTGTACCAGTACTTATCAAACACATATACATAATCTCTTCATACTTAATTATTATACTTTTTTCTAGATGTATTATATTACCATACTATGTATGTCAATACTAGCTTTTTTCTCTTCTATTTTTGTATAATGGCACTTAATATGAACTAAACTTGTCAATTTGATTGCCCTAAAACTGGATTTGTTCCTAGTTGGGCAGTCAAAGCTTTCTTACTTTTTACTGTTAAATAATGTGTGTTTCAAATAAATAAATATTACTATTATAAACAGTCAGTTCTATTATATAATATATTGACAAATGGGATTTAAACAGTAACTGCAATATCATGCAATGTGCAGTGTTTTCTAATATTGTGTCCTATGCGTGAAAAATCATATCTTTGTAATTTAACGTTTTAATCCGGAGTGACCTACCAGGTAAGTATGTTTCTGTATCTGTACATAATAAGATAAACCCTAGCAAGTAGCATTTGTACACCTTTAGGTGATTCTTCACAAAAATGGCGCTATACAAGTCATTCAAGTGTTATTATTATTATTATTAGTGGCAATACTCTACGATCAAAGGTAAGCTATGAGTAGTTTTTTAAAGTGAATGTATGAATTTTATGGTGCTCTGTATATTTTAAAATCGCCATTTTTTTATCACGTTTATTTATAATCTATACTCATTATATATAATACTTATGTACTTTTTATCGGTGGCTTTTAGTTAATCCTTAGTGGGAAATTAAATATGTTGTAGTAATATTTATTTATTTATTATATTATATACGCCCTATATGGGCTTTTACATATTTACCATAGTTAGTTATGGTAAACAGGTACAAAACACATCACAGTAGGTACATAGATAAAATAACGAACAAATACAGGAATAACATAGTGTAAGTACCATTCCAAGTAATTGGTTACAGAGGTTATTGATACACGATATTGTTTTCGGGGAGAAGAGAGAAAAATATCTAGAATTGGATTATGAGATAAATTTAATTAGTTATTCAATATACTAGAATGAATATTTAGTGATTTTAATTATCTATTTTTTTGCCTTTATTATTACTGTGAAGAATTTGAACTCCTGTATCTTTATTAAAAATATGATTGGTTTATGTGTTTGAATTATAATTTTGGCAGCTTTTTACGAATATAATGTATTAAACCGAAAACTAAAAATAAATAATTTATTACAAGTATGATTAATCATAGACAAATAAAATTACTAGTGATGCCCTAACACGCAAGGGAAAGAAACCAAAATTAGCGAGGCGAGCGGAGAGCGTAGGCGTGTCACTTTTATATGATTTGCTAATAAATGCATCCCGACAGTCTTCAGGCAACTCGCATTGCACTCCAAAGTATTAGTACCTATTGACTCTTTGAAAATCAAAATCTCTAACAGATTCTAGATTAAATCAAATCAGCAATTTTAGTCAAAAACAGCAAATAAGTATAAAGTTTCCGCTCGTTTGCAAGAAACCAAAAATTTTGTCGGAGTATTTAGTTTGACCCTTGTACAAATGTTTATAATTTGCTTACTACAGTCAAAATCATTCGAAAGAAACTTGAACGGCTTTCCGAAACGTTTCAGTTCAGAGTTAATAATATTAGAGTCACTAAACTGTTCACGTATTATGTTGAGTAAGTTAAATAACACTTATCTGTGGAATGTAATGCAACAGTTTTGATCATACTCTTTATCACTTCTATTTTTATAAAGTTTGAATGCGTAGGAAACCATATTCCTTGAAATCTTCGAATGATCGCTCGCTGCCAGTCAATACACGAATGATGACATCATGCATTCGAGAAATGCGTGAACTCGCCTTGTGCCAAATTTAGGTTGTCGCGTGGTTGCCTCCAGTCGTCGAAATGATAGGCAAATATGACTATTATGGCACGTCTATTCATTCGGAGGTCAGTGATTTACACTATGTTATTTAATTTATACAATCTCATTACATGAGCGGCATCTGGTAACCAATAACAATACTATATATAGACGTCTTAGAAAACGATAATAGGTTAATGATTTACATAGAAAATCGCTTAATAGTACGTTTCATTCGAATTAATCAATTGGCGAGTATAAAAGATGTTCAATTACGGATGAAATTAATTGATGACGATATTATCGGCGAATTTTTAATTCGTTTTGACCATGAAAATAAAGATGGATTGATCCATGAATGGCCTTCTTGAATCGTTGCCGCGGTAATTTGTGAAGGTTCGTTTTTTATTCAAGTTTCTTACAATTAATACTGATTTAGAATTACAAAAATGTTAATTTGTTTTTGTTTACCCTACTGACTTGATTTTAAGGTCCGTCGCACTAGTTTCAATCGACCATTTATAAAGCTATAAGTATACAGAAAATCCAACTAAAATAAAACTAAACCCTACCATTAATAAAATCGATTTCCTATTTACACTTGTCACCTTAAAATCGACATCCTATCAGACTGCATCAGATATTAATGTTTATTTGAACATAAACCCTCCAGACCTGAATTAAAACTGGCAGTGATGAAACATACTTGAGGCATGTTGCATAAAAATGTGTGGTTTTTTTTTTTTACAAGAAAATCACCTTTCAAGATATATGCATGGCTGCCGCTTTAAGGAGTAGATACTTTTTTACAGTAACTCCACACAGGGGGTTCTGAGGGAAGTAATTTCCCTCAAGGCCTATATCATTTTTATATATGCTGTGCGGAGGGTCTTGTAGAGGATAGGAAGGAGTGAAATTGGGTCTTGAAGAGACCCATTTTGTAGGAGGGAGGAATCACAGAGGCTGGCAGAGCATTCAACAGCCGAGCTGTTGTACACAAGAACGAGTCGTAGAAGCGACCTGTTTTTATGTGACAGATGTCAACCGTGTACAAATGTTGGGCGCGCGTTAGGCGTGTTTTCCGACTGTGCACAAATACTTAAGGGATCAATGACGGTAATTCCTCAGAGCATCTTCCATTATAATACCGGTAGAACAAGGACAGCATTCCCATCTGATGTCTGTGCTCCAAAGATAACAGTCCGTTTGTTAAGATGGGCGAATCTATCAAACGGACCGCCGGTTTCTGCACAGCGTCAAGGGTTTTTTTTTAATATATTTTGGGGCTCCCGACCAGCCATGAAAGAAACGATTCATTGAAAAAAATTGCGCACAAAACCGGTAAAGTCAGCAAATGGAAAACGAATACCGAAAATTTTTATTCGCTGTAGCAAGGGAGGAAAAATTCTTAAATGTATTTATTAAAATCTTATTTAATTACATCTTCCAGAGATATTAAAATAATTAAAGAAGCGTCAAATCAGTTGACAGCACCGGTGAGGAAGGCTTAAAATCAGTGTGCTATAAAGTGCAAATTTTCCTATTTAATAAAAAAATTGTTATTTAATTATTTTTTTATAACAAAAAAAAATTTAAAAAAACACACTCAAGTTTGCATCTTTTCACAATAAAATGGATCCATAGTTGATATATTTGCTGACTCCATTTATAAAGTAAAGCGCCATCTGTACCACCACTTTGATGAATCCTACAATTGAGTATTGTAGCTTGGATAAAGTGGCTTTAATGATTTGTATTGTAATATTGTTTTAGTTTTCTATTTTATGTTACTGTTAAATGTTTTAAAAAATTGTTCGTTACTTTATCCTTTAAAATCTGTATGTGCTTGTAATTTTTGATAGTTCTTTATATTATGTTCTAAAATCCATGTAAAAGTCCAGAATTAAATAAAGAAATACTTTATGAAGTTGGTAATACTTCCAATAAATAACATAAAAAAATCCCAACAGAAAAAGCCGTGAAAATTTCTTAAATAAATAAATAATTCATACGGACTTAATTGTTTTAGTCTTTAATTCGTAGAACTACATTTTTGTTTGTTTGTTTTTTTTTATTTTTTTTAATTTAATGTGAATCAAATTTAATAAATTTTATATTAAGTTATGCAAGCATTTTAATATTTTTTTATTATTGTGACAGCTGTTTCTGTGTTCAAGGCCATTTTAAAACCGTGGTTAGGCCACGTTGAGACCACTTATTTATATGATTCTATCTACCCCCCACTCAATTTCAATTTTTATGGTGCCTAAAATGATTTATTACCGATGAAACCGATTTACTGAGAAGATAATTGTGATTATGGATTTTCTATTCTGTGAGGCACTTTGAAATTTGTTTTCCCCGCATTAAATATATGAAGCGAATTTGAATGGGATTAGAAGCCGGGGACTCCCTAGGAAGACATGGCACGATCAAGTGAATCGAATACTTGAGTCGGGCCGTGTCAGAAGTCGGAATAATAGAAGAGAATGTATGAATGTAAATGAAGCAAGAAGTGTATTGCCAAGATAGAGTTGTTTAGCGGTCTGTCCTTTCTGCCTACCCCTGCGGGGAAACGGCGTGCTGATTAATTAGTTAGTTAGTTAAATGGGAATATTTTCTTAATTGTTTTATAATGACGTGACTGCTTTTTAATTATTTAAATGTGTTATATTGTTTAGCTCTTGTGAACATACTGAGAAGTGGGGAATAAATAATTCTCCATAATCGTAGTTTGAAAATGGCATTGAATGCTGAAACAGCTGTCACAATAATAAAATACTCGTATTAATAACATTATCCTACTACTAATTAATCGTTATATTCATAATTTTTTGTAAAATGTCTAAAAATAATAAAACTTTATTTCAATCATTAAGTTGGTACCTACCAATACGATAACACATTATTATTTTAGTATCTACTTACACGATTAGACATTTTTCTTGTATTAATTAAGTGGATATGTGACGATATATGACTTTAAGAATATGAATACACTAAAAACTCTTTACTGCTCACTAGTTCGCCCTCATTCTGGATATGCCAGTGTAATTTTGTCTCCTTTGTAACTAACTAACTAACTAACCATCACGCCGTTTCTCCGCAGGGGTAGGCAGAGAGGACGGACCGCCAAACAACTCGATCTTGGCATACACTTCTTGCTTCGTTCACATTCATACATCGTCTCATACATTCTCTTCTATTATTCTGACTTCTGACATGGCCTGACTCAAGTATTTGATTCACTTGATCGTGCCATGTCTTGGGCGTCCCCTGATATTTCGTGTGAAAAATATTGAAATTCCTAAAGAATGCAAGGCTGATGTAAGTGTCATGAGCAAGATTAAGAAAGGGACGCTTAGATGGTTTGGGCATGTAGAGCGAATGAACGGAGAAAGGAGTGTATGGAGAATATATGACGCGAATGTGAATGGAAGAAGAAGCAGGGGACGCCCGAGGAAGACACCATCATATTGAATCCGTACAGCATCGCTTTTTATGTGGAATTCCATGGAGATTAGGGAGAGAAGGGCGATTACTCCTATGTTGAAATTGAACAAACAGAGTCTATCCTCTCTGCATAAATAAAAGACAGAAAAGCAATTAATTATAAAATTCTTGAATAAAGAAATTCAAGAGAAGATATTATATTGCATCAAAATGTACCTTCGGCGAATCGTCGAGTTCAGCGGCAGTCACATAGTTTAAATAAAGTTGGTGGGAGATAATACAGCGTTTGTTGAAACTTTCTTAACTTAGGAACATATAAATAAATAAATGCGAAAACAAAAGTATGCATTATAATCTGTTCGTTTTACTAGGTTAGAGAAACGCAGGAACAAGAAAATAAAAAAAAGAAAACTTATAGAACTATGGAAAGTTAAATAATACATTCAATTTGCATCCTTATTGTGTAAAGTTCAGCCGGTCGGTAGGGGGCCATCTCGGTGACACTCATCAAACTTCCGAGGTCACGTGTCTCCAAACATTCCCTTTTAGCGCTGAGCACAAATTTCGACATGGTTCGGCCTAGGCTATTTAATTTCGCCGTCAGGGGGATTGTGTTGTTTTGGTTTTTTGCATGAAGTGATCGTGAGCCCATATGTGCTGAATCCATTCAGCACAGCACTATGGAAATGTCGTGTAGCTCTTCGACCGTAATATAAAGATTTTAAAAGTGGAATTTTAACTCCGCGCATTTATTTAGTAATTCTTATTTTCTCATATTTTTAATGGGAGTTCACTGCACAATCGTTCTTTAGGAAAAACCGTCAAGTACTGGCTGGGAAGAACATTTGGTACCCGTTTGTGAGCTTTGGATCCATTTTTTTAAAATGCTGCCAAGTATTTTGTTTGCTTGGTAAACAGAACAAAAAGGACCAGCGTACACAGTTTAATTAATACACGTGTGTGTGATACTTTTGCTCTAAAATAATATTTTCACGATAACCTGTTACAAAACATTACAGTCTATTTCTTACATTCCTCGACATAAAAAAAAATGTGTTAAATATATTTTTTTTCATATGAAGCGGTAACTTGGTGATGTGACATTATAATTTATAAAATAAAACAATAAATTTATTTTACATCACTTTTATTTATACATAGCCGACCGGGTTTCGCTACTACCGTAGCTTCTTCAGGGCAGTATACAACTAAACTATGAACTAAGATGCACATGCGTTATAGATTGATACAAACAGGCGAGTGAAGGGCCAAGGGTGGGAGATCAGCAGGTACCTGCTGACTGAGAAGGGTGTGTACTTTGTTTATTGGGAATAATTTAAGGGATTGGACTTTTTTACCAATAAACAACGGCTACACCTCAACAGCGTCTCACCGTGGCCTGTTTGTACATGTGCGTCTTGGTAATATGCTGTGGCGGTAATGAACCCGGCCGGCAAAGGTAAATAAGAAGTGATGTAAAACAAAGTTATTGTTTTATTTTTAAAATTATTTATTTATTTATAACAAAAAAAAAAATCTAAATTATAACATAATACATGATATACATGATTTTTTTCTTCTTATTATTATTCTACTCTCCATAAGTTGAGCTCCAGTAGCTCGTGGTTATGGGAAGAGTATTTACAAACATAAGATAAAATGAATACATAGTTAGAGTAGGTGATATGAAATTAAAACTAAAAACTTAATAAATAAATACAAACGTAAACAATAAATACAAATAAATCAACAAAACACTTTTAGACTAATAATAATAATTAACCAAATAGTAATTTATACGGTAGATAGTACATTATTAGGGGTACAATACCAGGGGTGTTAGTTGAAGTTTGCCGGTTTTTTCAATAAAGAAAACGCTTAATTCTCAAGGGAATCTCAAAAAAAAATTATTCAAAGTATTGACCATCGGATTCTATACATTTTGCCCATCTTTGAGGCAAATCATGAATTCCATTCCAAAAAAAAAATTCCCTTTCGAGGCAAACCATTCGACGAGCCATTTTTCGACTTTTTCAAAATTGGCGAAGCGCTGCTCTGCGAGTAAGTGTCCCATCGATGCGAAAAGGTGATAGTCGGACGGGGCAAGGTCTGGAGAGTACGGCGGGTGCGATAATATTTCCCAATTCAATGCTTTGAGAATGTTCTTTACTACTTTAGCTGTATGAGGCGGTTTGGCGGTTTTTTCGATTTGTCTCTCGTTCAGTTGGTGTGGTACCCATTTTCCATACTTTTGGATCTTTCCCATGGCTTTTAAACGTTGGCAAATTGCTCCTCGGGTCACATTAAGTGTTTGGGCCAATTGTTGTTGCGATTGGGTTGGGTCATCATCCAATAACGCCTGCAACTCCTCGTCTTCGAACTTTTTCGTTGCACCAAGATGTTCATTGTCTGTTAAATCGAAATCTCCACTTTTAAATTGACGAAACCATATCTCACATGTTCTAATCAATGGAGCATGTTCACCATAAGTTTCTACCAATAACCGATGAGCTTTAACTGCTTTTTTCTTTTGATGAAATAAGAAAAGCAACGAATGCCGCAAATGCGATTTACTTGGAACGAAACTCGACATATTCACTGAGGTAACCAACTATGACACTATTATTTTGGCAGAATGTAACTTGTGTATTTTTGAAGGTACTAGGTCTATAGAAAAATATGACATAGATGCCAAATCATAGAAATGTATACATATCTCTAGCGAAATCTATGAGTAAAACCGGCAAACTTAAACTAACACCCCTGGTATATCATTATCTAAGTTCAGGGAATATGTTTAAATACGTTTAATATCGAACTGTCAGTTATTTCACATCGATATTTTAATGTTATGTATTTAGCCGAGTCTCTTGCGAATGTGTTATGAAAATATTTACACAAAACACACAAATGGCGGCGTTACCTTACACATTTGCCTGGGCATGCACAATGATTTTGCTTTCCGTCACCGATGGAAAACATTCTCCACGCGGGTGAAGAGGGGAATGATGGGAAAGGGTTTGTGTAATTTTTTTAATAACCACTGCGCGGTGCATATCTATCTATGCGTTCGATACTTCGTCAGTCACATCATAAATCATATGACTTTTTTAGGTTATGTTTACTGAGCGAGATTATAATATATCTAATCATTGAAGAAAATAATTTTCACATAACCTAAATGAAAGATGAAACCGGACAAAATGACATAAGCTAAAAATATTTCAGTCGCATCTGGGACTCGAACCCAGGTCCTCTGCCTATCCGGGGCAACGCTCAACCGACTTAGTTAATGAGACAAGTTCAATTTGTGTCATCTTCGTCGATATCATATCTCAAATTCAAGATTTGTGAATATTATCTTCCATTTTTTATCTCATATTATTGGCAGCTATTTTTATGATGTTTACAAAGTTCTACCCGAACTCAATTGCAAACTTAAACAGTGTCTCGGATTTACATCCGACTTTTTATTTATATGAGACATCTATTGACTTTTTATAAAAGTCTAAAGAATTCAATTTTTTAATTATTAATTATTTTTATTGAGATTTAAAAACCTCATTGTAATATTTAATCATTGAAGAAAATAATTTTCACATAACCTAAATGAAATATTTTTAGTTTCTGTCCTTTTGTCCAGTTTCATCTTTCATTTAGGTTATGTGAAAATTATTTTCTTCAATGATTAAATATTACGATGAGGTTTTTAAATCTCAATAAAAATAATTAATAATTTAAAAAAAAATAATATATCATTATAAGAAGTTTGCTTTTGTATCAGTAATAATGATAATTTATTTAACTGTAATGTTTTCTTTTATGTTGTTTGCTATTTCTAATAGCATTACAGCCCCCATTTTTATATTTCTTTACATGGCACCATTGTGTGGAATGTTTTTGGACGATAAGAACAAAGCTATGGTATCCGCGAACTCAATAACTTTTACTTGAGTAGAAATAGTGACGTGCATATCAAAGTATATATTTTACATAGTATTAGCTGATGTGTATCCGGCCTTGCTCGGGATTTTAGCTTGTCATAATTGATTTGACAGCGAAAGTAACCATCTCCAAATAAAGAAACATTCCTATTATTTGTTATATACTTTTGCCGACCGGGTTTCGCTACTACCGTAGCTTCTTCAGGGCAGTATATGACTAAACTATGAACTAAGATACACATGTGTTATAGATTGATAAAAACAGGCGAGTGAAGGGCCAAGGGTGGAAGGGGAGCAGGTACCGGACCGGGAAGGGCGTGTACTTTGTTTATTGGGAATAATTCAAGAATTGAACTTTTATTTAAATTTATTGATTATTATACTATTAGTGTTTTTAAAAAAAAAAATTAATTATACTGTCACCACACCAAGTTACTTCATATGAAAATATAAAAAAAATATAGAAACATTCATCTGAATATTTTATTTCATTCCAAACGTTTATGTTTTCAAAATATATCTAAATCATAAAGTTCTTAAGTCGGTATCTACTCGTGTTTTCATTTTTTTAAATATTCTACTAAAAAAACCTTATTCTTTTGAATATGCAATCTGTGGTTAACCAGAGTGTTATATCTATGGGCTAACCTATATAAAACATGGCGGGTTCAGTGTTTTTCATGCTAATTTTAAAATGTTATAGCAACAGTTTTACATGTTGGATTTCATTCGTCTACTCTCTAAACCTTCCCGGCACTAATAAAAACAAACTGTGCATTTTCAGCGAAACTTGTCCAGTGATTTTCAAGAACATCGAGGACAAACAAACAAACTTACATTGATTTTGATATATATAGGATGGGGGGACAAATCGTCTCCTTGTCATGGTCAGTCGGCTTTTATGGGATTGCCAATATGTTGGGGGTGGTAGAGCAGATAAAATTTCCGGGATGGAAAAATCGGTCGAAATACCTCTGAGCAGGCCCCTACGGGTGACGATAATAGTAGGAATGTAATTCTTGAATTGGAAATATGATACAATGTTAATATTTTTAATAAATTAGTTGGCGGCTGACCCGTGAGGAATTCATCGGGGATCCGAAAACGACCCTCAACTTTTACACCTCAGGCTTGATGGAAAGATTCATGGCGTTTGTTAGAAATTTACCAAATTCAAGAGGGTGGATAGTTTTTTCTTTCTTTTTCGGGAGAAATAAATAATGGACCATGGGAATGAACAAATTAGAAATTATTTGGAGGAGATGCTGGAAGTGCTGCTGGAGCTAGGGATTGCGAATTTGAAGGGGAGTCGAATATGTTTGAAGAAGGACTAAAACTTTATTTTTTGTAGGAATTTACTATGACAGATTCACTGTCTGAAATTTCTAAAGTTTCATCATCTGTTAGGTCAGGTTCCCCCGATCTGGAGGCTTTCTAGGGAGTCCAGGAGGGACCTTTTCAGAAGTATCCTTCATTCTTTACAAACACAAAATAACAACAAGTGTGATATGGAAAGTGACAGCTAGGTGGAAAAAAGGAATAATTATGTATTAAATGAAAAACACAATTTGTAAAACACCACTTTTATTGAATTAATAACCGTCGCCAACCAGGTTTCGCTTCACCGAAGCTTCGTCAGGGCTTATTATTAACTGTTAATAAGCCCTGACAACTTTCGTATATAATGTCACAAAAGTGTTTGCTTCCTACGAAAAAAAAAAAAAAAAAGAATAATTATGTGATAAATCAGTTGCGAAAAGTGCCTTCTGGATGACTAGAGGGGAGAATAATTCTCAAGGAACAATACACAACACTTTTTTTAGACAGAGAACAGAATATAAATGTTTTTTTGATAAATACAACAGGGAACAAAACAAAACAACTAGAAATAGCTAAATGTTATTGTTGCGAATTTCCAAGTTGAATGTTATCACACTTGAAAACCATTCAGGGTCTATTTTGTATTTACGTATTAGCCATGTTGTTCGTATCTAACAGTTAACATTTTTTATTGCGCTGAGCGGATGGAATGTGAACTACATAAATAACGCCTGAAAAATTTCTTGTGTCAACCATATTCTATCGTAGTTACAATTCCAATCGATAGAGTCGCTACCGGTTTTGTCGCCTTATTTGAAATTAAGTACTTTAAGGTATTGAGATTATTATGTTATTTTTTAGGGCTTATGCCGCGTTCTCACCTCATCCATTGTATGCGATAGTATTCCCGATAGAAGTAGAAGATCAGTGTTGAATCGACGTCAACTTTCGTTCTGTTTTAGATTATAAAAACCGGCAATAGAAGCGTCTGAATGGCAGTTGTTACAGTTGATAAAAATTAAGTTTAAGTAAAAGTTTTTTTTTTATTTATCTAATCTTTTATCTTGTCTAAATAAGAAACGTGACTATAAAGTGCTAAAAAGATTAAATAAAATAAAATTAAAATAAAAGTGACAGTGTAAATATCTGGAAGATAAAATTGCTACCCACATTGTCTATTCTGCTGTCTCTATCACACCTTGCAGATTTTGTTATACTCGGTGCTATCAAACTTTCAGGGGAGCATAACTATCAATCTAAATTTATTTATTTTAAATTATTAAAAAAAAACTTTTGTTTTCTTACAACCTTTTTATCAACATGGATATTGAAACATTCATAACAAATGCAGAGAAAGCCGTTGCTGCATTTAATACCTGCTTAACGGATCCAGCAAACAAGTTCAGTAAAGACCAAATAACAAAACTGATTCCAATTACAAGTCATTTCCTAATAGCCATTGGTAGAATGGCACAAGCTGTGTCTACTAAAACAGCAAGTCTAGAGGGAGAATTACGGGCTTATAAAGAAATCGGAATAAATATCCCAGCCCCGCAAAATAACCTTGACATTTGTGAGGCAATTTCTGAAATCAATGAACGCAGTGAAAGAGCTAAAAATATCATCCTGTGTAATATACCCGAAAGTATTGAACAAACTGCAGCAAACAAACTAATCGATGACAAAAATACTGTCATTGCTGTAATCTCTGCCCTAGACAATACCGCAAGTCATGATATGTTACGCGTTTACCGAATTGGGAAACTAAATGATGGAAAAGCCAGGTCGCTCAAAATAGAATTCACCAATCCCACATCATCCAGAACACTACTAAGTAAACGTCATCTGCTAAAAAACAACACTAGGATGTACCCCGATGCTACGCTTTTTCAACAAAAACATCTCAAAAACTTAAGAGAAGAACTGGAAAACCGTAAGTCAAATGGCGAAAACGATATTACTATAAAATATATAAACGGAAATCCTAAAATTGTGCAAATTCCACCAAAAAACGATGCAAACTCAAGATATACTACCAGAACGCTCGGGGACTTCGTACAAAATTAGATGAACTACGATCTATCATATATTCACATCATTATGACGTATATGTGCTGACGGAAACCTGGCTCGACTTGGAAATAAAATCAACAGAACTCGGATTAAAAAACTACAAAATCTTTCGTCGTGACAGAAACTCTAAATCCAGCTCTAAAACAAGGGGCGGCGGAGTACTAATTGCAATAAAGAAGAAACTAACATCAAGAAAACTCAAAACTAAAAACAACACACTGGAACAACTATTCTTACAAATTGATACCACTGTAGAAAAAATAATAATCGCAACCTTGTACATACCACCACTCTCTGATGCCGAAAACTACCGAAGTCACAGTGAAGATGTAGAACATTTACTCTATAAATACCCCAACTCTAAAATTATTATTCTCGGGGATTACAACCTCCCTAACCTAAAATGGAATTCTAGTGATAGTGGTTTCATTGTAAATGAAAGTGAAAATGATCGTGCACGTGAGATTTTAGATATGACAAATTTTTAAAATCTTTTCCAGCATAACTTTATATATAACACAAACGATCGTCTACTAGATCTAGCTATATCTAACTATTCTAACTTGCAAATTGAAAAATGTAATGATCCAATCTTACCGGTTGATAATCATCACCCCCCTCTTCATATTAATTTAAATGTATGTTATGTCAAATCAAAACCCGTCGAAGAAACTCTAAACTATAAAAAAGCAGATTTTGATTCTATAAATTACCATCTTTCTCACGTCAACTGGTCTTTTTTGTCAGACATGAACACTGACAAGTCTTTAGAAAACTTATATTCAATAATTTCTAGCACCATCAACTCATATGTACCACTATATATTCCTGAAAACCATAAATATCCAACTTGGTTTTCATCAAATTTAATAGCCACATTACAACAAAAAAAAAAACTTCACAAAAAATTCAAAGAAACTCACTCAAAAATTGACTATTCAAATTTCAGTGAATCTAGAAAAAAATGCAAAGAACTCTCTAAAATCTGTTACAAATCACATATTAATTATATCGAGAACACAGCTTTAAAATCAAACAATCTCTGGAATTTTCTTAAAAAAATAAACAATGACAGTACTGACTATCCACCAGAAATGCATATGGATGATAAATACGCCAACTGTACACAAGATATTGCAAATCTTTTCTCAGATTTCTTCAAAAATGTATATGATGATGAAACACCAGAAGAAAATATACCCTCATACACTTTTAAAAAAACCACACATTTAACCAATTGCTTCATCACGGAAGAATCTGTTAAAAGGAAATTATGTTCCCTAGATATAAACAAATCTGCAGGCCCGGACACCATTCCGCCAATTTTCCTAAAAAAATGCTCCTCTGTATTGTCTAAGCCACTGAGCATTCTATTTAACCATCTCCTATCGTCTGGATATTTTCCCATCTACTGGAAATCCAGCTTTATTATCCCTATATTTAAAAAAGGTGACGAGACTGACATTTCAAACTATCGGCCAATATGCATACAATCTGTATTACCCAAAATCTTTGAATCTCTGGTTCTGGATGAAATATATCCCACACTAATAGAAGTAATAAATGACCAACAACATGGCTTCATCAAAGGTAGATCAACTACAACAAATTTATTACTTTTTCAAAACTATATATTGGAGGCATTTGCAAAAAATAAACAAGTTGACTGTATATACACTGATTTCTCGAAGGCTTTTGATAAAGTATCTCACAAAGTACTGATCCGGAAACTTCATGCCCTGGGAATTGGAGGAAATATTTTAAAGTGGTTAAGTAGTTACTTATCAGATGGAACCTTGTTTGTTAAAATAAAATCTTTTATATCCAAATCGTTTTCCGCTACTAGTGGCGTACCGCAAGGTAGTCACCTTGGTCCGGTTTTATTTCTTGTCTTTATAAACGACATAGTCAACGGCTTTAAAGGTGTCAAAGTTTTGCTATTCGCCGATGATATTAAATTATATAGAGAAATAACTGATTCAAACCATTGTCAAATTCTTCAGTTTAATATTGACATGCTAAATAACTGGTGCTCACAAAACAATTTATATCTAAATGTTGAAAAATGTAAAACTCTAACCTTTTCCAGAAAGAAAACGTCTCTCTTTTTTGACTATTCAATAAATCAAATTAATTTACAAAGAGTTACAGAAATGAGAGATCTCGGAATTATAATGGATGAGAAACTAAAATGGATGAGAAACTAAATTTCACTGCTCACATTCAACAAATTGTAAATAAAGGTATGAAAACTTTAGGATTTATATTAAGAACAATAAAAATTTTCAATCGTTACAAGTAATAAAATTATTGTACATAGCCCTAGTTAGAAGTTTAATTGAACATAATTCCATAGTGTGGTCGCCTTTCTACAAAATACATATTCACAATATTGAAAGAATTCAAAGAAAATTTTTGCGTTTCATAAATTTTAAAGTAAACATACCTTTAGAGCACATAAATTTCCCATCGTTAATGAATATTTTAAATATTCCAACATTAGAAAACAGACGGAAAATTAACGACCTAACCTTTTTACTAAAATTGTTAAACTGTAAATTAAATTGTTCTGAACTCCTGCATTTAATAAACTTGTACATACCCAATCGAACTACAAGACAGACATTAACTTTCTACATATCTTTATCCCGTTCTAACTATAGTTTAAATTCACCAATTCAACGCTTACACAGTCTTGGTAACAAATACTTAAATGATATGGATGTATTTGACAACAATCTAAACTTGGCAAATTTCAAAAGGAGGATGAGTGATTTGTTTCTGCCTAGTTTATAAATTATTGTTAACTACAACTTTTAACATTATTTACTTATTTGTTATCAATGTCAGTATTGACTTGGTGGATATTGGACCCGTTATTTTTTTATTTTTTCTGTTACTGTGCATTATTAGTTTTTGGTGCAGTTACTGAAATGTGTTTTGCACCTGTGTGAATATTATGAACTAAATATGTAAAAGCCCATATAGGGCGTATATAATATAATAATATAATAACTCTAATTACATTTTTACATATTTTTTAAACAGTTAATTAAAATATATTTTTTATTTATTGTTGCCAAGTTTAATTTGTATAAATCCAATTTAATAATAACTTTATTACTGAAATTAATTTTATTATTAGAGTAAGTGAGGTATCAAATAAAGATTAGTTCTGATTCGATGAAATAGAGTCGGTAGGAACCCGAATTAATTATTAGGTCATTTAAAAAAATAGAATTATTACACGTGATTCGGTTGTACGGTAGGTACCTACGTGAACTTTCCATAATTGTAACTGAAGTAAGTAAATATGAAACTTTTTTATTATTATTTTATTTAATTCATACAAGCGATAAAGTACCGCTATATATTTGTTTAATTCTAAATAATGTATTTTATTGTTATTATTTATTTGTTTTCAATAAAACAAACGATTTTTACGGCGCCTTTTTATGTTATATCGAGCAAAACGCCAGGTTACATAAAGTTAAGGTTAAATTAGGATAGGTTTGGTTTATTTTGGTTAGGTTACGTTTGGTTTGATTTGGTTAGGTTCAGTATGTTTGGGTTAGGTTGGGTTCGATCTGGCTTACTGCATTGCGGAGATATTTAATCGTAGATGTCAAATTTTTATTTGAATTAGGGAATAATGTAGAAAAATAAATTCAAGTTTCAATTTACAAGCATTAAATTACGAATTTACACTTCGGAACATAATTTAATTTAATCACATCGGTTGGGTGCAACGGGCAAAACGCTATTCAGGTAAGCATTTTCGCATAACAAATGTCTAATTATAAAATTGTTTATTATTTTAAATGATAAACTAATGTTTTTATAAGACAAGATTTTTTTATGCATAGCACAAATATGGTAACAAATTATTATAAGCAATAATTATTAACCTGAAAAATCATACAAATTGAATAATCTTCCGAGAAAAAATACATGCTGCCGACGGGACACGAACCCGCGACCTTTTGTTTACCGGACAAGTGCTCTACCACTGAGCTACGGCAGGTTATTCATTACCCGCCAGAAAATACAGTACATGTTGACTAATTTAGCAGGTAATGAATAACCTGCCGTAGCTCAGTGGTAGAGCACTTGTCCGGTAAATAAGAGGTCGCGGGTTCGTGTCCCGTCGGCAGCATGTATTTTTTCTCGGAAGATTATTCAATTTGTATGATTTTTCAGGTTAATAATAATTTGTTACCATAAAATTGTTTACCTACTTCATTTTTTTTTGTATATTATGTATTTATGTTTGTAGGAGCCCAATAGGCGTTTAAAGTTAAATGAAACGTGATACATGCTCACAGATGGCGCTAATTTAGATTATTTAAAAAAAACACCTTTAGCACTTAATGCCTTTAAATATTTAAATCTTTTCTTTTCTTTTAGTAAAACTCTCAACACAATGGCTGTTTTCAAAATGGAATGTTTACGACACTCCATTGTCGATTTACGTAATTTTTTTATGAAATAAAACAAATGGCTGTGCTACTCCAAGGATGTGTTCAGTGTTAAACTATATTAGAAGGTACCGCACACCAAAAACAAAGACTTCTTTTGACATCAGAAAAGTAAGATTAGATAAGGGACAAATATTGATTTAATTTAAAAAAGTTTTCAAATCTCAAATGAAACGTGAAACAGAAAAAGACAAGTATTATGCAAAGGTATCAGTCGCATCTAATCGAACAACAATCGTGTTACCGGGACAACGCTCTAACCACTGACCTAATGGGACCTGTTTATTTTACGTCAAATTTAAGGCTTAACAATATTATCCTCAATTAATTCCCATATTTCTTACTGCTATATTTTTGTACGACTAAAAAGATCTTCCCGAATTTATTGTTTGTTGGCGGGTCTACACACGGAATATGAAATGGAATAACTTGTTATTGCAAGATAAAAACTCGGGTTCTTCAAGAAACTTATAAAAATTCAATAGATTAGTGTAAAACTAACATATTTAAAAAAAATAAAATTATATGAATACCGCACAAGAGTCCTAACTGCTCCCAACTGTCTGAAGCCAGTGAGACTATGGCATCTCCAATCGGGGAATGTTGTGAGGCTGACAGTCAAATTGACAAGTTTAGTACACATTAAGTGCCATTTTATAAATATGTAAGGGAAAAAAGATAGTATTGACAAATAATGATAATTTGTATAGAGACAAAAAGAATCGTAGTAAAATAATTAAGTACAAAGAGATGTGAAAAATAATACACATACAACAATTATGCATACCAGATAATTTAAGTATAGTACAAATAAATCAATTCTGCATAACAAATAATTTAAGTATAGTACATATAAATCAATTGGGTATTCCAGATAATTTTAGAATAGTACTGATAAATCAATTATGTATACCAGATAATGAAAGTATTTAAAAAAATAAATACAATTATATGAATAACGCACAAGAGTCCCAACTGCTTCCAGTCGTCTGGAGCCAGTGAGACTATGGCATCCCCAATGGGGGAATGTTGTGAGGCTGAAGGTATTGGGGAGGGGAAGGAGAAGAGGAAGATGAAGGTGGGGAAATACCTGGCTATTCAGATCTTGTCACCAAACATGGCTAAAAGCCATTTCAAGCAACGTTTCAATTCTGAATGGTGGTCTTTCACCAGGGCGATACTGAGAGTATCTTCCACTCTGGAACGTGCGCAAATATACTACATATTATTTTTAAATGAATTAATTGTGAAACACCACAAATTAATTAAATAAAATTTACTTGCGCACGCCGGGATTTGAACCCGCGACCTTCGGATTCGTAGTCGAGAGACTTACGCCTCGACCATGGAGGCCGTCAGAAAATTTTATTTTAACATTTAAAAGTATTATGTGCTAAAAGTGTTTTTTTTTCTTCTAAAAATGTTTAAATTAGCGCCATCTGTGAGCGCGTATCTCGTTTCGTTTTTTTTTTTTTTTTTACATGAATACCGCACAAGAGTCCCAACTGCTCCCAACCGTCTGGAGCCAGTGAGACTATGGCATTCCCAATTGGGGAATGTTGTGAGGCTGAAGGTATTGGGGAGGGGAAGGAGAAGGGGAAGGGGAGGTGGGGAAATTTAGCCTTAATTAAAAATAAGTAAATTATGCATTACACCATTTCAAATTAAAAACGGTACTAGATAATATAGAAAAAAAACAATCCTTTAAAATAGATACATAGTCATTTCAGGAAAAATCTGTTAATAATACATTTTCTACCGATTTCCGTGTTTTAATTTCTTATACATATTTGCTAACAATAATTTGCTTCAAGACAAAAACTAGTTAACCAGGTGCTCGAGTCTTCTTCATTGTATTACGCGGTTCAGACCACCCAAAAAGTCGATTATTCTTTGATTATTAAGTGGTAAAAATATTAACGTTTTTTTTTTTAATAAAAGGGCGATGATTTTTTCCGTGTTACGAATAACTCGATGACATTTGAATTCATCCTACCACCATAATTATAAGCAGGAAGTGTTGCTTGCATAATGTATGGAGGATTTTGACATCTCGTGTTCTACGTACCGATTGCGCCTCAAAAATAAAAACAGAATAACAATTTGTATCGCTTCAACAAATTGATTTTTCAACATGTTTAAAGTCACTAAGATATGAGCAGCCTAGCTAGCAGTCCACAATGGAGTGGTGATACCAACCCTGATGTATGGCGGTGAGGGATGAAAGTAGACTGAATGCTGTAGAAATGAGATAGAGGTACATGGTTATGTGAATAATGTTGAGATTCGCAAAGAATGCAGGTTTGATGTAAGTAAGATTAGGAAAGGGACGCTTAGATGATTTGGGCATGCAGAGCGAATGAACGAAGAAAGGAGTGTAAGGAGAATATATGGCGCGAATGTTAATGGACGAAGGAGTAGGGGACGCCCGAGGATGAGTTGTTTGGCGGTCCGTCCTCTTTGCCTGCCGCTGAACTCGATCTTAGCGTACACTTCTTGCTTCATTCTCATTCATACAACGTCTCATACATTCTCTTCTGTTATTCCGATTCAAGTATTTGATTTACTTGATCGTGCCATGTCTTCCTCGGACGTCCCCGATTTCTTCTTCCATTCATATTCGCGTCACATATTCTCCTTACACTCCTTTCTTCATTAATTCGCTCTACATGCCCAAACCATCTGAACGTCCATTTCTTAATTTGACTCATTACGCTTACATCGGCCTTGCATTCTTTACGAATCTCAACATTTTTCACACGATCACACAGATCAGAGATCTCATTTCCACAGCATTTAATCCCATGCAGATGACATTAGTTGGAATTCATGATGTCGCGTGGCTATCTGAATTAACCGTTAATAAATAATTACTTGAAATGGAAAGGTCGAAAACGATAAATGAATAATATCTTTCCGCAGTTCTAAAGATGACTTAAATTTGACCTTGAAACAGGTCATCGTGGGCCTAACACCTGATTATCAAACCGTGACATTGTACAACATTCCTGGTGTTAATCCCTGAGAATTACAAAAGATTTCACATTTTCAAGGTTTTCGACAAAATTATTATAATGTATTTTTATTATTCATAGGCGTGGAGATAGTCCGGCGATTTTATTTCCATACTCACTTTTATGTCTTTAGACTTTTCTGTTGAAATTTTAAATTTTAAATATATATGTAGAATAATTTTCTCGGTTTAAAAAGAAAAAATTAGAAAAAATTATTATATAAATTATTAAAGAAAATTATTCTACATCTTACACCCGTGAAAATCTCAACCATAACATGTATATTTTAATATGAATACCGCGAAGAGTCCCAGCTGACAGAACTCAGTGGGACCTGGCATTATCATTTGAGAGGAAGGACATGGGGTAGATCAAGGTGGAAAATTACCTGGCTCTTCAGATCTGGACACCAAACACGATTAAAGTCATTTCAAGCAACGTTTCGATTATTTTTTGATGTTGTTTTATATGAATACCGCGCAAGAGTCCCAACTGCTCTCAACCGTCAGGAGTCAGTGAGATTATGGTATTCCCAACTGGGGAATGTTTTGGGACTGAAGGTATTAGGGAGGGGAAGGAGAAGGGGAAGACGAAGGTGGGGAAATACCTGGCTATTCAGATCTGGTCACCGAACACAGCTAAAAGCCATTTCAAGCAACGTTTCAATTCTCAATGGTGGTCTTTCACCAGGGCCATACTGAATCTTCTACTCTGGAACGTGCGCTATATATTATTTTTCTGTATCGTGATCTTTCACCAGGGCGATACTGACAGTATCTACCACTCTTGAACGTGTCGCAAATATACTACATATTATTTTTAATGAATAAATTGTGAAATAACACAATTTAAACAAATAAGATTTACTTGCGCACGCCGGGATTCGTAACCAAGAATCGTAATCATTAAACAACGGAGACCGTCTTCCGCGAATTGTCAATTGAAGTCTAAATATATTATACACTGTGATTGAGAGATAATAAATTACGAAAAATAAAATAAATTGGGAATGCTATAGTCTCACTGACTCCAGACGGTTGGGAGCAGTTGGGACACTAGTCCGGTACTCGCATAAAAAAATTATTAACAACTACCGTTTGTATTAAAACTTAATTACTTTAAATATCCAATTAAAATAAAATAAAGAGTACCATTTAATATACATTTATTTAAATTACCAGTTTAAATTATATATATATAGGTATTCAAAGTATACTTTTTTCAAAGTAAGTAACTTTTTATTACTGATTAAATCTTAAAGAAGCTACATTGAAAAATTTGACTAAATATTTAAAGTTATTTTAGTTTATGACTTGTTTTCATTACCTATGAACACATTGATAATTAAAACAATTTAGTGTCTTGGCAACACTTAATTATGCATAAATACATAAAATATTCTGTATACCTTAATATCCACGCGTAAAATAGGCAAGGATACACCTTTAATTAGCATTCACAATTAAAATTCGAGTTTGCCTTTTAAAACAATATCCCGCGGTGCTGTGATAAAAACCTACCGATTCTAGTTGTTCCGTATTGGGAACAAACTGACGGTCCTCATAAAACCCGTTCTATCTCCCTTTCTCTTAAGGTCAGACATGTGTAGAAAGAGATAACACGCGATCTGTCACATTTTGAGAGCAGTCTTAAGAGGAACGACTGCGTGGCCTGCTTCATACGAAACTTAATTTTGGATTAGAGGCCTTCTTCTGACCGTCCCATTGTATGTTTTACAAAATATTTAAAATACGAATATGATTTTTAAAGTGGAGAAAAGTATGTTTAATCATTTATCGTTGCGTTTTTGTAAATAAACGTAACCAAAGATTTGTAATCCGCATTACACAAAAAAATGGTTTAAGTTACACCAGGCATATCAATTGGCGGCATGCTGTGAAGATTTCATCCATTTAAGGATATTAGTTTTGAAATTTAACGTTATTTTCTGTCGTTTGAATTATTGTGAGAATAATAATGTATTTAAAAATATTCCTACTTGACGGATTGTCCAGACTGTCATATGAATTGGTTATTAAAATTAAGGCCGTTTTATCAAGGTTTTCAAAATCAAACTACATTAAGATAGCACATAATTAAATCGAAAATTATAATATCAGATTGCAGCATCAATTCCACGAAGGACCAGTGCTCCAGAGATTAGTGCTCTAGTCTTGTTGGATTAAAAGAACTGACTTTCTCCGCATTCTTCCAGATATGGTCTTGTTTTTCACTGCACGATAAATATTATTTGTTTATCACGTGTAAGGTAACTATACCTATTGCGTATTAGATATTTTGTAGTCTATATCCAGAGAATGAGGATTCGATATGCTTTGAAGAAAAAAACTAGAGTTAGGTTTTATTAGATACGTTGTGAAGATAAAAAACTAGAGTTAGGTTTTATTAGATACGTTGTGAAGATAAAAAAACTAGAGTTAAGTTTTATTAGATACGTTGTGAAGATAAAAAAAACTAGAGTTAAGTTTTATTAGATTCGTTGTGAAGATAAAACCTATAGTTAGGTTTTATTACATACGTTGTGAAGATAAAAAAAAACTAGAGTTAGGTTTTATTAGATACGTTGTGAAGATAAAAAAACTAGAGTTAAGTTTTATTAGATACGTTGTGAAGATAAAAAAAACTAGAGTTAAGTTTTATTAGATTCGTTGTGAAGATAAAACCTATAGTTAGGTTTTATTAGATACGTTGTGAAGATAAAAAAAAACTAGAGTTAAGTTTTACTAGATACGCTGTGAAGATAAAACCTAGAGTTAGGTTTTATTACATACGTTGTGAAGAGACAAACTAGATGTATCTTTTATTTTTCCTTTTAAATAATGCACAATTTTTTTTAAATTATGTCAATTTAAAGCAAGGTTAAAAAATATCATAAGACATATTTATATAAATTCAATATTTATTGGCACAACTCATTGAAGTTCATAAACCTCATTACAATTTTTTTTTTAATCATTCAAGATGGATGGAAGAATGGAAAGATTAACACATCTCAAATGAAATATGAAAAATAAAAGGCAGGAAATAAAAACGTAACGGTCTCATCTGGGACTCGAACCTAAGACTTTTCGGTCTGTCCACAATCTGCTCCCCAACCAATTGAACTAATGCCACCCCATTTTTTCCGTCTTTTGTCGTACTTAAATTTAAGAACTGTTAATATCATCAAATACATTTTTATTGCTATATTTCTATATTGACTTCAAGATTCTACGCAATTACTTGATAAAGCTGCTTGATTCCGTGCAAAGGAGGGCGGTTCGCCCGAATGACAATCCATCCTTAATAGAACGATTGTAGGTATGCTGAGTCTGTTCTACAGATATTTCAATGGAGCCTGCTCGGAGGAGCTAGCAGCATTGATTCCTTCCTTTTGACTACATCCTTTGACGTTCTGTTAATTTTTTAATATTTTTTATGTGTTATCCGGAGGTGAGGAAGTACATGATTATTCAGATCTGGTCACCAAAACACGGCGAAAGCCATTTCAAGCAACGTTTCGACTCTGAATGGTGGTCTTTCACCAGGGCGATACTGACAATATCTACCACTGTGGAACGTGCCGCAAATATACTACATGTTATTTTTAATTGATCAGTTGTGAAATAACCCATTTTAATCAAGTAAGATTAACTTGCGCACACCGGGATTTGAACCTGCGCCTTCTGATTCGTAGCCGAGGATCGTAACCACTCAACCACGGAGACCTCTAGGGTACTAGCGGATACAAAAATTACTGGCGGGGTAAAAATTACTTTGAATGTTTCAGAGTATTAGAGTAAGCATTATGCAGATGCATGGCCTTGCGTTATGTATCCCGTTAAAAAAATAGATTGAAGAAGTCAAATATATAGCCAAAGGTAGGTAGCAACCAAAAAGTATAAAATCGTCAAAGCGGAACAATTTTATTAATGTAGAACGATTGTGACATAGAAAAAGGTTTACAAAATTATTAAAACAAAAAAAAAATTGCAACAGAATTTCGTGTTTTTTGTCTATTACCTTTTATTGGTTCGATTTTCTTAGGGTAGGCACAGCTTTTCAGCCTGTATGGACCGCACGCCACAGGTGAATGCCGTTAATCATTTTGAAACTTAAGCGAAGATTTTTACAGCTGTCATTACGGACGTGTTAAATTAGTAATAATCGCATTATATACCCGTAAACCGGGGCTACTTTATCTTACGGTGTTACTTTGATCCAATCCTGTAATAGTTCCACGTAATGTGAAAACATGGCAGAGGTAGTTTGTACTTCAATATTAAATCAAAAATTTTCGCTATTCACCTTTTTTTCAATTCTGTAAGCCACCAACTCTGTAAGATTATCGTGCAAACATTTTTAAAGTTAATTTAAAAAATAAAACAATAACTACAACTAGTAGTAGTTGTATACTGCCCTGAAGAAGCTACGGTAGTAGCGAAACCCGGTCGGCTAAAGTATAAATAAAAGTGATGTAAAACAAAGTTATTGTTTTATTTTTTAAATTATAATGTCACATCACCAAGTTCATATGAAAAAAAAAAAATTTAAGTTAATTTTCTTGTAAAATCTTTAAGGAAACATTATAATGTGAACACGTACACTTCGCTTCTCTACACAAGCATTGCTTAAAAGAGGTGTGTAGTATTGTAAAACGAATTAAAATGTATTTTATTTCAATAATCATAAATTAAATTAAAAAAATAATGATAATTAGTACAGGTAAAATAGACCCAAAATGCACAAATTAACTGACAAAATTGCTGAATTCACCAAACTTTGGTCATGCAAACGTCAGTAGAAACGAAGATCTTCAGAGTCCGCCCAAAATAAATTTGTGACAACACCCCTTTAGGGGGAGGGGGAAGGGGAATTTATTGAAAAATAAACGTTTCACAACTAGTTCGAGTAGGGAATCGTTAAGAGGAAAGGCTGCGCGGCCTGTTTCATACAAAACTTAATTTTGGATTTGAGGCCAAAATACTCTCCTAAAACTAATGAAATCATCAAATAGTGTACTAAATATCTAGTACGGATTAGAAGTAATTCATTTTTTTTTTATATTATGACATATCGGCCATTAAATGAATTGATTTTTCGCTATTTTAGAGGCATCTCTAACAATGATTAGGGGGCTAACGGATATCTAAAAAAACTTCTTACCCTGTTTAGTTTGAAAATATAACGAAACAAAAAATATAGTAAAATAAGCATTGTGTAAATTAAATAATTTGCATTAAATAATCGAAGAACACCCAAAAACGTGACTAACCTTTCCAGTTGTCAAAAAGAAACCACTGATCCAAAATGGCTGATAATGCTAACATATGATAAACATATATGTACCAACATAAAAAAAATCGATAATCGAATGTCACAGCCCGCGAATATTCAAAATTCACCTTTTCTTTTGAACACACCTCGTGTACTTCATAATTTAAATCGAAAATAAATAAAATAATTCCCACGCGTACTAGATATTTACTAAACCTATCATTTAAAAAATGTATCATTCAGTTTGGATGGGTATTTTGACCTCAAATCCAAAATTAAGTTTTGTATGAAGCAGGCCCCGCAGCTGTCCATCTTGACTATGGTTTCATCAGTGCTGAATCGAATAACATCACTTCTAAGTCAATACGAGTATTTGATGAGACATGACAGGTTTTTAGTGAAAAAAAAAACATGAAAATAATACAATTATTCCATATTTCTATGTTTGATATTGACAATTCGTGGTGGAATCATTGATTTTTTCTATACCTCTATGAGTGGGATTCTATTATAATTATTTATTAAAATCGTTTTACTGAAGATGGTCGTGATGGGCTGAAAGTAGTCGGATCAAAAGTAAACACTGGAGGAAAGTTTAAAAACAGTTTTAATAAAACATTGCAATTATTCAAGCAAATAAAATTTTCAATTTATTCAAAACAACAGAAATTAAAAAGATTTCAGTCGCATCTGGGACTCGAACCCAGGACCTCTACATATCCGGGGTAACCGCTTAACCAACTTAGCTAATGAGATCAGTTCAATTTACGCCATTTACACCGATATCATACTTCATGTTCAAGATTTGTTAATATTATCCTCTGACTGAAATCATTTTAATTTCTGTTGTTTTTTCGGTTTCGTGGTTCATTTGGGATGTGTTAATATTATCTTTTGCAATGATTAAAATAATATTTTATTACGCTAAAATGATCTATTCCAGTAATTAAGAACATTTTTTTAAATTTTTTTTGCTAAAACAGTTATAAAGTCCAATACAATGCAAAAGCGATAAAAAATTACAGAAATATAGTTAGCACAATTATATAACACAGGTAAAGAGGTAAAACAAAAATACCTACAAAGTGTTATAAATAGGTACATAATGTTATAACATAGTAAGTTTGTGCTTAAAATTATTGTAGGTCATGTGAAAAATATCCACATTTCCTGCGAGGCAGTTAATTAACCTAGTGAGTCTTCCCAGAGGCATCACCATTGAAAAGTTAGTTCTGCACCTGGGAAGAAACAGAAGCCTGTGTTGGCGGCCTCGCGTGAAATTATCAGGGACATAAAATCCTATTTCAGCCAAGGATGTCAGGTATTGCTAATACACCGTTCAATTCTTTATGAGTCCTAAGTAGTAATGCTATGTCTCTCCTAGAACTTAGGCTGCAAATACCCAGCATTCTCGAGATAAAAGCTGTTGGAAACAGCCATGGGTAAAAATCGAACTCTCTCATGTACAGGAATCGTAAGAATTTCTTTTGGATTTTCTCGACCATTATACATACATGAGATCCACTCTCGAGAATGCTACGCACTAAACTGAAGTAAAGCAGCCTTATAACTGCAAGGTTTGTCAACTCCTTTGAACTGTGTATGACAAAACCCCACATTTTTATGGCTGATTTGCAGATCCTTTCGATGTGAGCATGAAATGTTAAACGAGCGTCAAACACAGTTCCCAAGTCCTTACAAGTCGTCATGTGCTTCAGAGACGTATCTTTCATTTTGTAATTAAAGTATACAGTCTCGTGTGACCTTGTAAAGCACGTAACTGAACACTTTTTAACGTTAAAATCGAGTTTATTAACAATACTTCATTCAATAATACCATTAATATCTTCTTGAAGTTGCCTACAGTCTTCTAACGTACTAATTCGCATGAATAGTTTAATGTCGTCGGCAAAAAGTAAAAAACGGACGAATTTTATATTTTTTCTAATGCTATTTGTCATCCTACCTTGCATCAAATGGGGTAGTTATAATTTTTCATATGTTGTACATGACTGAGGACATAAATCTAATTTCCGGCCTCATCAGATCTGCGGATCTTTCAATATTTGCTCAGTTTTTGTCAATTCCGATCCCGAAGAACTAATTTTTCGACGAAGGCCGTTACGTATTTTTTAACATTTAATTAACTGAATTGAAACTGTATATCAGCAGTGAAAATTTTATAATTGGTATGGTTTATTTATTTTTATTATTATATATTTTTGCTGTTATTTTTCCCTACAAAAAACGATAAATTAAATTTTCTACCAGGTTATTAATAACCATTTGTATTTCTTTAAAAAAATTCTTATACAAGCAGTATTCAACGTATACTTATGATATGATAAAAAAAATATTTTGCAAATTATATTTCATGTATCATTATTTATTTATTTATTATATTATATGGGCTTTTACATATATAGTTAGTTATAATAAACAGGTGCAAAATACATCACAGTAGGTTCATAGATAAAATAACGAACAAATACAGGAATAACATAGTGTAAGTACCATTCCAAGTAATTAGCTACAGAGGCAAATATTCAAAACACACCTCACATTCACTGGTACTTATACTCTAGATATATATATTAATAATTGTTGAGGATGTATGCAACAATCGTCTGTTTGTATTTGAATTCCGGGCAGTTGAAGATATCTACTGTGTCTGAAAATATATTATCTTCTGCGTGAAGTCTAGGTAATAGAGAATTTTTAACGACTCAGTCCATGAAGTATAATGAATGAATCAGGAAGGAAACGAGATATTTCGGGCCAAAGTTGTCTTCTTTTACGGTACACTGAAAACATCTTTATGCTGAATGCACCATCGACATGGAAGATGTAGGTAATAAATAAGTCAATATTGAAATACGTTTAAATTTGTATGTTTGATGGAAGGCTAACATATTTATAGACAGCTGTGGTATTGTGGGATCTCAGCATGTACCACTGGAGGGATACACTGATAGAAGTGCACCGTGGACAGTGTTTGTCGAAACTTTCTTAGCATATGAATATAATGTCCTATCTAAAAAAAATATTGAACTTTTAATACGTAAGTATGAATTTGTTCGTTTTACTGGTATATTTTATTATTCTTATTATTATGAACAAAAAAGTGTTTAGACATACAGAAACAATTGTCTATACATAAGTATATATATAAAAAATACGTATACATATGGTATATTAAATATAAATATTTGGTGAATAAATCACCTCACTACGCTGAGCCTGTTCCGAGGTGGTAGATATTAAAATAATTTTAATATCTTAAGGCGATGCAATGGGAAGTAATGCAAAATCGTGTGTTTTCGGTTTGAGAATTTGTTGGCCTAGAAATATAATAGGTGATTGAATTAAATACTGCAATTAGATCACACCTTGGCCTATCATTTAACCGTGCACTTTTTTGGTATGTCTTTTTATAAGCGTAGAAAAAAATAAATTATGAGACATTAAAAATATGTTTAAAGCGCAAAATCTCCTACTTATGAACTCCTTTTCACATATTTTCGTATTGCTCATTGTGGTAAATGAAGGTTTTTAGAATATGACCGTAAAACATTTTAATAATTAGGTCTGAGCTTTACAGAATTGAATAAAACACGCATTTTGGTGATGTTTTTTTTGCTGAAATCGAAACATGTGGCCGATGTAAAACGGGATTTTCAACCTTGTCGCCACTTGCATAAGGAGCGCGTGATTTCGTTAAAATTTTAGCCGGTGGATGGCCTTAAATTATAAGGATACAATTTAAAAAAAAAATAAGAAAATGGTGAAAATAAAAAAAAAATGTATTACCTATATTTTCAAATGTCATTAAAAAAATGCTCCTAAAAATGTTCCTACCAGAAAATAAAATACTAGTAATTAAAAATAATAAAATATTAATGAAAGTAAAAGTTAAATTTTTTTTTTTTCGAAGAAGAATTCTTCTTCTAGAAGGTTTACACTTTGTGATGTCATTATGTATTTTAATTAAAACAAAATAACTTTTACACGTCACTTTATTAATATACAATATTACTACATGTATCAATGTATACATTGATACCTGAAGATGTGAGCATCGCTCACGAAACATGTAGTAATATTGTATATTAATAAAGTGACGTATACAAAGTTATTTTGTTTTAATTAAAATAATAACGTTTAACTTGCATCCTTATTGTGCAAAGTTCAGCCGGCCGGCAAAGTGACCGATAGGGGGCCATCTCGGTGACATTCAAACTTCCGAGGACACTGTCATTTTCATTGGCCTGTCTAGGTCTTGTGCAAACTGCGAATTCTTTAAAATTACACAGTTAGTAGCCGAGTGAACAAATGTTTCCATCCAGGAATCGGGGGTTCAATCGTCTGCTAGTTACGTCCTCCATCATTACACGAGAAACTTTTTCTATAATTATAGAAAATTATTTATTTGTATTCATCTTGTAAGTCACTTCTTGGGATTGTGAGTTCAGTGGTATGTACGGTAAAGATCATTGCATGCATGTACATATAGTATACATATACGTATATATCCGGATGTCAAAGATGACCGTGCATACGTGACGTATTTTTATTGAGAAAACATGTCACATCTAAACCACAGAGAACTGTCGTAAATCAACATGATTGTTTTTTTAAGGGAATTGTTAGTTTTAGTGTATTCACCAGAGTCGAATTCTATCTTTGTTGGTTTAAAAAAACTATGGATAATATTATTCTTTATTAATTAAATATTACAATAAATGACAACTGTGTTGCGATTCCAAAAAGAATCATTAAGTGATCATTACGACAAGAGATCAATGACTGTCTGGTCCAATTTGATGGGGGCACCCTCCCCAACAAAAAACTCCGTTGAATTGCTTGGAGTAAGTATTTCATACCGGCTAAGTATCGGGGCTCCATCGAAGTCCGACTAAATCTGGCTTCCAAAAAACTGAGCGTCTTGAGCTTGCAGATTCTTCAATAGTGACCAGCTGCTAACCCTGTACAAATCTAAAGTGCGTGGGTATGCTGTGTCTGTTATACAGGTATTTCGATGGAGCCTGCTCAAAGGAACTAGCAGCATTGATCCGCAGTACACTGGTGCACATACGCGAAACTCGACGGACACGAGCGGTGCAACCGTTGACAGTTGATGTCGGCTTCATGGGAACGGGTCGTTTCTCCGATTCATTTTTGAGTGAGGTGGCTCTCATGCGGAGCGAGCTACTGGCATTTATTTTTCTCCATATAAGCCGGGCCTCTCCAAGACTGGCATTGATAAATCTGTTCCTAAAGCCCCTATGTTGATCCGCCTCACAACGCTGCCCAGCCGGGTGGTGATATAGTTTCCTGTCTTTACAGCGCACAGAAAGGGACGCTCTTGTGAGGCGTAACATAAAAAAAGTGCTCGGATTCAATCAACAAGACAATGTATACTGGTCTGGGGTGAAGTGGTCTTTATATAGTAACTGGTTCTGGTGCAGGATGGTATAAAAGTCTCCCAGAGACTACAACCCTCAGAGTTTTAGTCTAACTAACTAACTAACTAACCATCACGCCGTTTCCCCACAGGGGTAGGTAGAGAGGACGGACCGCCAAACAACTCGATCTTCGCATACACTTCTTGCTTCATTCACTTTCATACAACGTCTCATACATTCTCTTCTGTTATTCCGACTTCTGACATGGCCCGACTCAAGTATTTGATTCACTTGATCCTGCCACGTCTTTCTTGGACGTCCCCAGCTTCTTCTTCCATTAACATTAGCGTCATATATTCTCCTTACACTGCTTTCTTCATTCATTCGCTCTACATGCCCAAACCATCTAAGCGTCCCTTTCTCAATCTTGCTCACTACGCTTACATCAGCCTTGCATTCTTTACGAATCTAGAGTTTTTTGTTTCGCCATAAGAAATAAAAAAAAAATTATGAATTAAAAAAAAAAAAAAAATCAAATGGGGATCAACAAACGTCGATTCCATATATACGTCGATGTATAAGTTTTAATATATATGCACGTATATAAAAAAAATCATATGGGGATCAACGATCAATCAATGCGATGTAAAAGTTTTAATATATATGCGCGTAAAATTTATAAATCGTTTTATAAAAGTGAATAAAAAACCATATCATTAAAAAAACACCCTGTTCTGTTGGTAACATCGCATTCTCAACATCTGTCGTCACTGGACTCTATTTGCGCATATTCTGGTTTTACATTTGCATGAAAATTTTTATATGTCGATTTTGCTTACTATTTTAAATATCACCTCTTTTAGTTTTGGTGAAATTTAAACTTAATTTGGGTGACTTTAAGCTCTATAATTGTTGTTCAAGATAAAAAAAAATAAAAACAAACATTATTATTGAAAGAAATAATTGGCAAATCATTTGTCAATATGGAAATTATGACAACGTTATTGTAAATATTATTATTATTATTATTCTTGTTCGAGTAAAGTTTCTAAACAGCTGCTTAATTTTATTACTTGTGTTTAGCTATGGTTTACTATGAATAGAATATGTAATTATGTACGGTAAAGTTCATCCTTGTTCTAACATTTGACATTTTAACCTCAAAACCGACCGGCCGTAGATATGGCGCGTTTTAGCGGGCTTTGAAAAATTGTAACTTTAATCATTATTTTAACTATCGAAGAAAAAAAAACTGGTATTTAAGAGGAACGGCTGCGCGTCCTGTTTCGTACATAACTTAATTTTGTATTTGAGGCCAAAGTACCCATACAAACTGAATGATATATATTTTTTAATTAAAGGTTTAGTAAATATCTAGTAAGTATGATAAGTATTTTATTTATTCTTGTTTTAAATTATGATACCATGCAAAAAAAAATCAATTTTCATAATTTTAGAGGCAAATTAGAAAATTATTTACGACTTTATCGTAATTATCATATTTGCAATGTAAACATGATTACGTAAATAAAAATATAAAAATAAAACATTTAAAAACAAGGTCTTTTCGGTTCGATATTTTCAATTATGTACGGCAAATTTGTGTTCCAACGTAAATTGGTCGTTTTTAGTTTTAATATTTCTTTAATTTTTTTTATTTTATATTTCATTATATTTTCAAAGCAGACGGGGTAAAACTTTTTTATTTAAATCACCAAATAATTATTAAAGATGCCTCTAAAATCGCGAAAAATCAATTCCTTTAATGGTTTCATAATATAAAAAAAATACTTCTCATACGTACTAGATATTTACTAAACCTTTAATTTAAAAAAAATATATCACTAGGTTTAGGTGTGTATTTTGACCTCAAATCCAAAATTAAATTTTGTATGAAACGGGCATCGCAGCCGTTCCTCTTTAGTTAGAACGTCAATATTGCAAAAAAAATATTATTTTGTTCCTGCAGGAGCAATATCTAATGTTTAGTTGCGATTAGCCTTGAGGGGCTTGGCTTTCATACATTATGGCGTAGGCTGATTTAATTCAGTGTCCTGGCCTTGAGATTTAGGTGGTTTTGCTTTAAAGTAGGTAGCCTAATCGTATTTAAAAATTCCTTCACTTATGTCTGTCCGTGAACTATTGTCCTCTTCCCCTTTTGAGGGAGTGGAAACTAACCCCTGTTCCTGCAATTATCTCCTATTATTTTTGTTTTTGATGTCCATCACTTTTGTCGGAACGGACTCCGGCCGGACACTTGTGCACTTCCCAAATGGGCACGCATTGCCGACTACTGTTCTCCCCGTCTCCTCAACCTAGCGGCACGCTCCCGGCCATCTGGATTCCCTCTATATCCCTACGGTCTTCAGGTGTTTCTCACCCTACCTCCCAGATACACTCCTCTTAAGGGATACTCTGGGTGATTGGTGAAATGCTTCACTGTGAAGAGTGTCGGAAGCAGGAAATTGCTTTGCACTGCTCTAGAGGGACTGCCCTGGTTTCGTGGCTATGGTCTGTTCTGGATATAATGTGTTTTTGTGTTTCTTGTTTATTTATTTATAGGTTGTTGGTACACTCCCGCACTCCATCTTGGATTACTCCGGTTATCGACAGAAGGAGCCACTAAGGGCTATATTTTGTCGTCGTCAGTACCTGTACTAACCAATTTGATGTGCGTTTGTGACTAACCTCCTTCTATGCGAAGGTTGTGCAGGGACACTTGAAGGTTTAGAGTCCTTTAAAAATTATAGATTCGTTTCATTAAAAAATTAGAGTACTTGACGTGCACCCTGAAGGAGTAACCATAAGTTACTTATACCGGGGTGGCAAAGTGATGGGTAACCTCAACTGTCCGTGAACTTCAAGGAACCTTGGTGAAGTTCCAAACGTATGAAAAACTCGATTAAATTCGAATGATTTAAAATTGTAATAAGGAACTCCAGTGAAAAATATAATGACTTTAAAAATATATACTCATATCGATCAACAAACGACGTATGAATATATAACTTTCATTGTATATAATTATACGTAGAATTTATAAATCATTATTTAAAACTGAATAAAAAGTCAGCTCCTCAAAACACCGTGTTATGTTGGTACCATTGCATTTGGAAAATCTGACGTCACGTGAGCATTCTGTTTTTGGATTAGTATGAATTTTTTTTTTCGATGTTGTTTTGTATTTAAAATATGTATTCTTTTAGTTTTGGCGAAATGTTAACATAATTTGAGTGACTTTAAGCTCTATAATTGTAGTTCAATATAAACAACTATTATTCACGAAAGAAATTAGAGTATTCATGATCAAACCAACTATTAATACGGATATTGCGATAATGTTAATGATCAAAACTATTATTATTCTTTGAGTTAAAGTTTCTAAAAAGGTACATAATATTATTACTTATGTTTAGTTATGGTTTACCGTGAATAGAATGTACAATTACGTACGATAAAGTTTATCCTTGTTTTGACATTTGACATTCTAATCTCAAAACTGATCAAAATCGAACGACCATAGATTTGGAGAGTTTTGATGAGCGTTGAAAAATTGAAACTTTGAAAATTATTTTAACCATAATAACTAATTTTAGAAAAAACGAAACATACTGGTATTTAAGTTTGAACGTCATTATTGATTTAAAAAATTGGTCTGGAGTTTCTTATTGGTTACACAAATGCGGTTCACGCCAAAATAAACCTCGTTGCAGAGCGAGATGTGGGAGAATGCGAGTCAAAATCGAACGATTTGAAAAATAACTCCGCCGATGAAATTAGAGTACTAATATATAGAATATGTTTCTGGTCAATCTGCCGAATGAATTTTCTTCTAACATGCTTATTACTATTCAAGGTGAAGAGGGCAATTGTCTATTTATAAGTGGACTTCAACAGGGGTGGTTAACTCCCAAGTTATAGGTTTCTTATAAAGACAAAAAATAATAATAATAATACATGTTTATTCCGGTATGTGGGGAGGTTAGTGCAGTCCCACAGCAAAAAAAAATCACAAAAACTGTCTTGTTATGTATTTTTTCATTTATTACGCAATATTGAATGTCTCTTGTCATAAGCATTGGTGGTACAGTCACAAGGAAGATATCTATAATTTAATTGCATTTTACTTCTTTTTTTTTGTACAAACCGTAATGCCTTAAAAACAAGTTTTTTATTAAAATAATAACGCACTTGAAATTACATTTTATTGAGGAATATAATATCATTGCAAGTTTGACTTTTATGACAAATTTATTTAGTAAATTGATTTAGACAACGCTAGAGAAGCTCATCTGGAGGACTCTGGCGTCTATAATATTCGAGAATATTGTTAGATATAACTTGCTATTCAGATCTAGTAAGTATTATAGAAATATTGGATCAGCTGTTCAAAACATACATTGTAATATCGTAGTGTTATTTTGTATGCGTTTATTATTTTATTCTATTATCATGTACTTACAAATTTACGAATAATGCCTGTATTAACAACAAATAAGTTTATTTCTTCTACTTTTTTATTTTTTTATTTACATTTTTTTGTTGTGTAACTTTATTTTTCATACAATGGGAATTTAGTTAAGCTATTGCAAGTAGATTGTCAGCAGGAGTTTAGTTCAAAAATTATTTATAAATAAAAATAATCATTCAAATAGTAGCATAATAATAGAAAAATTATTTAATAATTGAAGAAGATAATATTAACACATCCTAAATGAAACGCGAATCTGAAAAAACAACAGGAAAATAAAAAAAGGTATCAGTCGCATCTGGGGCACGAACCCAGGACCTCTTTCTAACTGGGACAACCGCTTTACCGACTAAGCTAATGAGACCAGTTCAATTTACGCCATGTTCACCGATATCATACTTCATGTTCAAGACTTGTTAATATTATCCTCCATTTTAAATCCCATATTATTGGCTGCTATCCTTATGATGATTGCAAAGTTCTACCCGAACTCAATTGCAACCTGAATAGAGTCTCGGATATACCTACCCGATTTTTATTTATATGAGACATCTATTGATTTATTTTACAAGTCTAGAAAGAAATATTCATTTTTTTTATAACTTATTGAAGATTCACGAATCCGAAAAAACAACAGAAAAATAAAAAGGTAGCCCCAGATGCGACTGATACCTTTTTATTTTTCTGTTGTTTTTTCGGATTCGTGTTTCATTTGGGATGTGTTAATATTATCTTCTTCAATGATTAAATATTACAAACTTCAATAAGTAATAAAAAAAATAAAAATATATATTGGTACAATGCATGTTGTGATCAATGTATACAAGATATCAGCATGTATCAAACAGGTTGAGAGTTACAATAAAGTAGTACAGTTTTGTTACAGTGAGAATAGACTCTTAATATGAGAGTAGGACTTAAATAATTTTAAAAGTATCTCCAGATATCATATTTGTTTAAAAGACATGATAAGAAATAGAAAAATAACGTCAATACAGCTTATTTAAAAGACAACATAACAAATAAAAAAAATAACGTTAATACAGCTTATTTAAAAGACAACATAACAAATAAAAAAAATAACGTCAATACAGCTTATTTAAAAGACAACATAACACATAGAAAAAATAACGTCAATACAGCTTATTTAAAAGACAGCATAACAAATAGAAAAAAATAACGTCAATACAGCTTATTTAAAAGACAGCATAACAAATAAAAAAAATAACGTTAATACAGCTTATTTAAAAGACAACATAACAAATAAAAAAAATAACGTCAATACAGCTTATTTAAAAGACAACATAACAAATAGAAAAAATAACGTCAATACAGCTTATTTAAAAGACAGCATAACAAATAAAAAAAATAACGACAATACAGCTTATTTAAAAGACAACATAACAAATAGAAAAAAATAACGTTAATACAGCAGATGCAAGGGAGAAAAGTCAAGGAGACCATCATATTTGATTAAAAGGCAATATAATAAATAGGAAAATAACGTCAATACAGCAGATGTTAAGGAGACCATCATATATAATTGAAAGACAACATCAGCAATAGCAAAATGACGTAATACAGCAGATATTAAGGAGATACTTAATCAAGGAGACCATCATATTTGATTAAAAGGCAATATAATAAATTGGAAAATAACGTCAATACAGCAGATGTTAAGGAGACCATCATATATAATTGAAAGACAACATCAGCAATAGCAAAATGACGTAATACAGCAGATATTAAGGAGATACTTAATCAAGGAGACCATCATATTTGATTAAAAGGCAATATAATAAATTGGAAAATAACGTCAATACAGCAGATGTTAAGGAGACCATCATATATAATTGAAAGACAACATCAGCAATAGCAAAATGACGTAATACAGCAGATATTAAGGAGATACTTAATCAAGGAGACCATCATATTTGATTTAAAGGCAATATAATAAATAGGAAAATAACGTCAATACAGCTGATGTTAAGGAGACCATCATATATAATTGAAAGACAACATCAGCAATAGCAAAATGACGTAATACAGCAGATATTAAGGAGATACTTAATCAAGGAGACCATCATATTTGTTAACATCAGTGAGAATTTCGTCACAGAGCAATTGTTTTGAAATTCGTATGTTATCATTGTTAATTTTATTTCTATTTGTTACTATCATGTACAACACATTATTTTTATGTAAGTTTGTGATTTATTCAAATCAAGTAAATATTATTTGATTAATTTGTGTTATATCACAATTTAATCATTAAAAAATAATATATAGTTTATTTGCGGCACCTTCCAGAGTGGTGAAAGATTTTAGCCGTGTTTAGTGACCAGATCAGAATAGACAGATACTTGCCAACCTTCTTCTTCTCCATCTACTTTCCCCCACTACCTTTAGCCTCACGACATACCTCAATTGGGAATTCTATAGTCTAACTGGCCCCAAATGGTTGGGAGCAGTTGGGACTCTTGTGCGGTACTCATATAAAAAGGTATATAAATATATGTGTATCTTATTTCAATATCTATGTCACTGTGATGGTGCCAATCCCCAATCCAAACACGAGAAGCGATTTCTCTGTTGAGTTGGGTAGTTTTGTTTAAAAAAATGTACACCTTTTTTTAATTAGCTTTAAAGATGTAAATTATATTTCACTTAAAAAATATATAACTAAAGCTAACATATACCAGTAATGTGCATTGCTCTATGATCAAAGGTAGTCTGTGTGTAGTATTTCAAGTTGAGGTATGAATTATTGTGCATTGAATTGATAGAAACAATTGACGAGATGAGGTTTATCCATTGAGTGATCTTTGAAAACAATTCAGTTTTCAATAATTAATTATTTTTTTTGAGATTTAAAAATCTCATTTTATTATTTAATCATTGTAGACAATAATATTAACATAACCTAAATGAAACCTAATATTAATTAATTAATTATTATTAATTCTCCATTTTTTATCGCATATTAATGCGATAAAAATGGAGATTAAAAATAATATATAGTATATTTGCGCACGTTCCAGAGTGGAATATACTCTCAGTATCGCCCTGGTGAAAGACCACCATTCAGAATTGAAACGTTTGCTTGAGATGGCTTTTAGCCATGTTTGGTGACCAGATCTGAATAGTCAGGTATTTCCCCACCTTATTTGTTCCCTTCTCCTCCCCCTCCTCTGTACCCTCAGCCTTACAACATTCCCCAATTTGGGATGCCATACTCTCACTGCTTCCAGACGATTGGTAGCAGTTGGGACTCTTGTGCGGTATTTACATTAAAAAAAATGGTTCACTTTTGACAGGCGTCTCAGGCAGTCTCTGCACTCTCTGTTAATTCAGCACACATTTTGTGCACTGCTTTCCTGCTGCACCACTCAACAGTATATTGCTTTCAGTATTACAGAGAACCAGGTAATCCCATCTTCCACAGAATTGACTTTCTGGTTTAGGAACTGATGAAGTAGAAGACAGATGCGGAACCGTTCTTGCATAAGTAATCAGAACATATTTATTGTTATTTTTGTATTTCCTAATATTTTCATTCCCCCCCTGGACCTCCCCATCCCTCCGTGGAGAGGAATTCCCCACTGGTTGTGGACCCCTGCTTTATTTTATTTTTTATTTTATTGTATAATATTAATTACATACAATGGGAACTTGTACCCGCTAAGCCACTGCAAGTAGCTTGTCAGCGGGAGTTTAGTTCAACAATATTATATAATACAACAGTAAATAACAATCATCACACAAATGTAGCGCAATACTAGAACAATATAGGTACATGCATGATAATAATAATAATAATAATAATAATAATGTTTTACCTTCTTTTTTTTATAACAAAATAATAAATAATGATACCCTCACTGGGATTTCCCGTACTGAGGATTTCATTTACAAAATATTAAATTACATTATATTAAATTGATGAAAAAAAAAATTATTGTTAGGTGAGGTGTTTTAAGTGCAGTTGACTGGTTCCGGTGTTAGTCTGTATTTGGTGTTAATATATTTTCTATTTCAGATCTACCTATGTAACGTATCCAGTGATTTATTTAATTTTTAAATTTATTATGGTTGTTGTGATTTTTAAAGGATAGTGGGATTTTGTCGTAGAGTTCAGTACCATAGTATAAGAAGTTTTTTGTCCAAAAAAGAATGTTATAAAAAGTATTAAGCAAATTGAGAAAAAAAAAAAAACATTAGTACAGTTTTGTTACAGTGAGGATAGACTTAATATAATAGTAGCACTTAAGTATTTTTAAAGAGACCCGCAGCTATCAAGGAGATATACAATAAAGGAGATCGTCATATTTGTCCAATAGACAATGTAAGGAAGAGCAAAATAGCTAATGAGACAATATACTATTTGCGGTATATTCCATTCTGGTATCTTCCATATCAATGTTTACTTAACGAAGATCGTTTATAAGATGTATCAATAACAGTTTTATTTTTATTTAACGGCCATTATTTATATTTTGACGGGAAAGCGTGGTTCGACCAACTATTTTTATGTGCAAACAATGGCATCATGTTTGAAATTTTCAGAGAATAAATTGTGATGTTTACGGAACAACTTTTAAAAGAATACATTATTTAATGGTCTTCTCACCATTAGTTTCATAATATACAGGGTGTCCAGTAGTTCGGGCCTTGCTCGGGATTATTTTATTTTTTTAGAATAAAGTTATGAAGTTGTGAATTGTCGCTTTTCGTTTGGGTGCCCTAATTGATTTGACAAAGAAAGTAATGCCCTGTGAAGACTATTGCTATCTCTCAACAAAGAAACATTAATTTGAACATTTAATTTTATTCTTAACATTTATTTTTCTAAATAATAAAGTTCTTAAGTAGGTACTTACTTGTGTTTTCCATTTTGAAAATCTTCTACCCAAACAAACCTTCCTCTTTTGAAAATGTAATCTGTGGCTATCCAGGGTGGTATATCTATGGGTTAACCTCAATACAACATGGCGGGTTCAATGTTTTTCATGCTAATTTTAAAACGTTATATTAACAGTTTTACATATTGGATTTCATTAAAACTACTCTCTAAACCTTCCCGGCATAAATAAGAACAAACTATGCTATTTTCAGCGAAACCGCTCGAGTAATTTTCGAGAAAATCGAAGACACACAGACAAACAGTCATTTTTATATTTAGAGATTAAATGAGAGGGAACTGTGGGCTGGGTATACCATACAGCCGTGGGTGAGGGTGACCTTATAATATTTTAATTACCCTTCTCCCATATTAAAAATCTGAAATTGTTACTTGTGCAGTGATGGGGATTTAGCTTGCAGCGGATAAAACTAGTGACGCCAAGGTGAACCTTAAGCTTTCTTCTACCACTAATTGAAAATCGGTCTACTTTTGTTTAAGGAATAAAATATTCATAAAAAAGGAGATTTGACATAAATTTCGCACAATTGTAAAAGGGATGGGTTATCATTAGCAGATTTGCTTTTCGAAAAGTAAATACTAATACGTTGCAGTGCAATGCGAGTTGCCTGCAGGCCATCGGGATGCATTTATTCGCGAATCAAATCACAGTGACACGCCCAAGCTCGCCCCCCTAATTTTAGTTTCCCCCCCCTTACGTGCTAGGGCATCTCTTTTCAATTCTTTGCTCTCCAAGTCACACATACATGCTTTCATACAGGATGTTTTAAATTTGTTATTCGACTTCACAGAAGAAAATGCCAGTGAAATAAAATAAAAAAAAGCTTTCAGCCGATTCAGTTTTTTTTCGAACCAATGAATTAAAAAAACGCACTGTATTTTTTTTTCCCAAAATTCAACATTATTCGTCGTTCATATAAGTTCCTTGTTCCTTTTCGCTTACAAAAGTAAGTGGGCGTAAGTAAGACAGCTGTTTCTCAAGGCAGTTTATTTGACAAGGAAATCACTGTCAGGAGTATGTATTCACATATGCATGCACCAATAAACACAATCGTATAGTGTGTGTTGCTTGGGTCAACTCTATTTGTGCTACGTATACCACGTGGTATTGCACCGTTCATTACGGTTACGGCAGCCAGTAGCAAGGACAGGTGATAAGTGGCAACTGAATCAGCAAATTGATAAGTGGTAAGTTTTTTTTTATATGAATACCGCACAAGAGTCCCAACTGCTCCCAACCGTCTGTTCTGGTTCTTCTTAAAGAAAATTCCTTATTCTTTTCCGTAGGCTTAAATACTTCTTGCGTAACTGCGAGCTGTCATTCAGCGAGTGAAATTCATTAAAAATATTTTCGTACTTTTAACAAGAGAAAAAGTCAATATTAAGTAAGTTACCGACTAAGTTATTATTGACATTATTCATTAGTAAACATTATTAAACATTACATAGATGTTGAAATTTTCGGCACGGTAAACAAAACAATCCACCGTAGATATACCACGGCGGCAAATGTCACTTTTAGAAGTAGTAACATAATAGAAAGGTCATTACTATCTAGTGAGGTAGGTACTTTTTATTATACAAAACGTAACTCTTCGTTAAAAGGCGTATTTAAGCTATTTAAAAAATGATTAAACTGCATTTTGATATAATTTAATTGTTTTTAAAAGTTTTGGTTCAAAACCTTGTGTTACTTGAAGATATTTCATCAATTTGTGTTTTCAAATAATCTCTTGATAATCTGATTAGGAATTTTTTTACTACGTGTCTCCAGAATTCCGCATTTAAGCAATAGAATTTTCCTTAAAAATAACCAGAATAGACCTCCAGGTTGACTCGGTTGTCAACAACTCGGCTTATGTCACTAGTTGGTTTAGCGACGTGATGACAGCTGTAACGGCCTCCGTGGTCGAGGGGTAAGGCTCTCGACCACGAATCCGAAGGTCGCGGGTTCAAATCCCGGCGTACGCAAGTAAATTTTATTTAATTAGTTTGTTCTGTTTCACAATTAATTAATTTAAAAATAATATAGTATCGCTCCTGAATATTGAACGTTAAGGGCTTTTTAAGCAGACAGATCTGAATAGCCAGGTATTTCCTATAAAAGTCTTCCTTTCTTCTTTCCTTCCCTCATTTACACAACAGACCCCAATTGGGAAGCCAGAAGAAGTCTGGAGCCAGTGAGACTGTGGCATCCCCAATTGGGGAATGTTGTGAGGCTGAAGGTATTAAGGAGGGGAAGGAAAAGGGGAAGAGGATGGTGGGGAAATACCTGGCTATTCAGATCTGGTCACCAAACACGGCTAAAAGCCATTTCAAGCAACGTGTCAATTCTGAATGGTGGTCTTTCACCAGGGCGATACTGAGGGTATCTTCCACTCTGGAACGTTCGCAAATATACTATTATTATTTTTAAATGAATAATTGTGAAACAGCACAAATTAATTAAACACAAAATAAATATTCTTCTTTATATCATTTTTTTTTCAAATTTCATTCGTACTAATTTAAAAAATAAAATGGATTTCTTAGAATTAAACAAACAAAATTAAAAAATAATAAAGATTGTTTTTGATAAATCAATAGCATGTATACAGGGAAATTAAAACAACACGTTCATGAAAAAATTTACAAGGTTAAGTGATACTTTGGATGTACATGAATAAACAATATTTTGTTGCCACTCATCAAAATACATGCAATGTAATAAATAGTTAGTGTTTTATATAGGTCAATTAATGTATCACTCCTTTTGCACATTGTGAAGTATAGATAAAATTAATTTAACAATTACAGTACATTATAAATATCAATTGAAACTGTTCACCGATGAATAATTATCGTTTGTTGCCACAGAGCAAGAAAAAAATACAAGAGATGCGATGTGGGCGTGTTTCGTGATTCAAATATCTGACCATTCTTTTAGAAATTTTCGTTTTGATCAAATGATGTCAGTGGCGTGCATTGCTCTATGACAAAAGGTAAGCTGTGTGTCTTTTTTCAAGTTTTTTTTTTTATATATTTAAGAATAAAATACAGATAAAAACGGTATGGAATATCTGGAGAACTCACATGCATCCTAGCTATTTCTCACTGATTAATATGATACAGATAAATAAACCTTCAAAATAATATTTAGACAAATTAAGGAATTTAAGATTGTGTTACACAGAAATTTTTTGAAAAAGTGCACAATGTCTAAAAAAAGTAATAAAAGGTAAATAAAATTAAAAAAATATATTTTTTACAAGAATGTAAAGGCAAATAATAATTGTTATACAAGGAAACAATAAAAAAGTACACAATGTTCAAACACTGTTCATTGAAATTTGTTTGCTTAATATTTTTTATATGAAAACAGCTTTCAGTTCTCTCTTAAAAGCACTGCATGTATCGAAGAATATGTCGGAATCCATCAGAGTTTGATTTTGATTGAATAACTCGCACATTGTTCTGATTGGATCCCGGACACCAGCATTTGTGCGCGTCCGGCTAATGTCCAGCAAAGTTCGAGTATGAAATATGGATAATTATATATCGAATACTTGAAAAAAACCATTTTATTATAATTTTCCGCTGATTGCCGTGGCCAAATGAATAAATGAGCGTACAAGTTCCTTACCAAATTCATGGAGAGAATATATTTTGTTGCATTATTAAAATTTTCCACAATTTCTTCTTATCTTTTAATTTATCTCAGGTTAGGCACAGATTTTCAGACTTTATGGAAGGCACGCCACTGGTAGAGACAGAACGCGAACTAAATAGGCGAGAACCACGGAGCATATAATACATAGAGATGCCCTAACACGCAATGGGAAGAAACAAAAATAATGGGCAACTAAGCAAAATAAGGTTCTGCTTGTTTACAACCCTTAGAATTAGAATATTTTGTTAGATTATTAAGTTTGACCCTTTTTATGAGTGTTTTGTAATTTGCTTACCGCAGTCAAAATCACGCGAAACAAACATGGAGGATGAACACTGTGATGATTGGCAGTGAACTAAGCTGTTGCCAAAATGGGTGTCACGTGACTTTGTTTCCGGCCGTCGAAATCGTACAATTCTGACGTCAGTGATTTCTATTCATATCTTCATGGAAAGCATTTCTTGTGTGCATTATCTGTACTGTGGTTGTAGATTACTAGAACCGTATTTGTATGAATGGGAAATTAATTTATTTTATATAATTTTTATTATATTTAGGAATCAAACAATTGTACAAAACGATAATTACATCGTTATATGAGCATGAGCTAAAATCAATCATGCTTAATTAATTGGTCAATTATAAATACTACATCGTAAGCAGAAACAAATAAATAATAAACAATAGATACTGTATGAGAACAGTTAGAACGAGCAATTGAAGTTGTCGCATCATACGATAAATTAACAGTCAGTTTAAATTTATATGTTTTCAAGGTGCAGTTGAAAATTTGTCAATTTGAAAAACTCGTAAGGTATTGAACTATTTTTTTATTTTTATGTGACACCTCACAAGAGCGTCCTTGTATGTACAGAGTACGTAGAGGTCGGGCAACGTTGTGAGGCGGGTTAAGTAAGTTAAATGTTGGAGGAAAGACAGATACCGGTAGCTCGTTCCACATACGAGCCGATTTACACAAAAACGAGTCGGCGAAACGAGCCGTTCTCATGAAGCCGACATCAACTGTGAGCGGATGTTCCGCTCGTATCCGTCGAGTTTCACGCACGTGCACCGGCGCGGAGGGGATCAAAATGATAAAAATACTCAAAAAGAAAAGGTACAGGAATGAAGACGGTTTCCTAAATCAAGATAATCACATGGAAAAAGCGATTATTTTTGTATTTCTGAAATTTTGCATGCCGAAATATTCGTGATTAGATGTTATATACGAGTAAATAAAACAAAAAAAAATCAAATTTACAGATCAAAATATGAATTGGTATTATGCCATGATTTTTTAAAACTAATAATTGTCATAGGCGAACATGTGAAAACATTTGAATCTGAAGAACACAATTCAAAAACAAAAATAGTAGCTCGGGGTTGCCATAAAAATGGCATGTTGTAGTTCAAAAATAATGAATATCTACTATTAAATGTCATACAGATTTCAGACTTTTTTCCTCCCTGCTTATAGTGATTAAAAATTGTCGGTTTTCGTTTTACTACTGGCTCTGCGTCCCTTTTTTCATTGGATTTTTGGTGCTTGTTCAGGTTTATTCTAATTGTTTAATTTTTAAGTAATTTTTTTGATTTTAATTCATAAAGTGTTGTATTATTTGTATACAGAGTATGATTTGTCATTATAAGAGAAACACTGTTTTAGGAACCCAACGTTCTTTCAACAACGGAAATTTTTGAACATTTCGACGTTCCAAGTATTAAAAAAATATATTAAAAAAACTCCCACTTAGTATCAAACAAAGTAATTCAATCAATAATTACATTAAGTCCAGCAAAACTTTACTTAAGGAATTAACAGAAGAAGAACTGACTAGTATTCTTAAAACAACGTCATAGAAATTACTGGAAATACCCTACCCAAACCTTGAAGTCACTGAAAACCCCTTTGTTCAAAATCTAGTTCGCCCCAGCACAGGATCTCCCAGTGAGGAGGACTATGTAAAAAAATCTATGATATATATCTCAAATGTCAAAATTATATAGATTTATTTAAAAAAAAAATTTAAAGTAGCAATATCTTCAAATATTGTAAAAAAAGTACAGCAAACATTTTCAAGTAATTCTACAAGCATCAAATGTTTTTTCACTGGAGGCCTGAAAGTGTCAACGAACCCCGATTAAATTCTTATAGTAATAATCGAATAGTCTAATTCCAATAGTTCCACTGGGTCTAGTCAATTGGGAGCAATGCCCCTGCGTAATATTTACATTAAAATTCTCAGTTTGACATAATAATTATAATTACACTGTGACAAAAAATATTTCACGAACATAAAACTTACCAATTTGATTTGCGAAACACTCTCACTTGTTAAAAAAAAAATTAAATTGTAAATTTTGTTAAAATCACTGATAAATGTAGTATTGAAAAAAACAATAATTTTTTTTAACAGTTGTTTAAATCCCGATTAGCAATTTTCCGCTAAGATGTACGAACCGTACCGCGCGAAAACCGAAAGTACACTCGTCTGGATTATTGCGGAGTATTTACGGAGGAAACAGCGCAGAAAAAACCGCTTTTCAGTGTTATCGATGGACGTGTGACGTCTGGTTGAATAGTGGACATATTTGGCTTGGAGGGGGTCCGGTCGGTGTTTTTATTATCACATGTACGGAGTGTCAGGGTTGTGCAAATATATTACACGGTGTACGGTAACGCGCACTGTAAATTTTTAAAATTTAAAATGCTTATTATTGTAGCTTAAAAACCTCATTGTAACAGTTTTATAATCATTGGATATAATATTAACAAATCTCAAATGAAATATGTCACAGAAAAGATACATAAAAAGAGGTTAAAAATAAATACATGAATTAAAATATGACCACGCCGACTGTAACGCTACCTATATAGGGCAGACGGGAAGGGCTTTCTCAACTAGATTCAAAGAACATATAAGATGTTATAAAAATAAAAGCACTTTTTTCAAAATTCGCAGAACATCTCTTAGTGAATAATCACGTCCCGCTTGAAAACAACGAGCCTAAATCCTTACGAATAGAAAGAAAGGGCCTTAGATTAAATTTTAGATTATCAAATCGAAAATTAACAAACGAACGAATGATCCTAATATAACATTAATTAAAAAAAGTAAGGAACATTATTTATTCCCCGCTTCACCATATGTTCACATGGCCAAAACAATATAATACAATTAATTAACTGAATTAGGTAAACATTGTCATTTAATTGCGGAAAACACATAACAAATGTAAGTACCTCACAGAATAGAGAATTTTAATTATTTTCTAAATGAATCGGTTTTACCGGTAATAAATAATTTTAAACACCGTCTAAATTAAAATTGGGTGGGAGTAAATAAAATCATATAAGTAAGTCGTTGCAATGTGGATTAACCACAGTTCGAAAATGGCCTTGTATGCCGAAACGGCTGTCACAATAATAAAAAGTATAATACTTCCAGAACGTAGTAATATTTGATTTATATGAATTTTCTTAAAAAAAAATTCAAATAATATTAACAAATCTCAAACGAAATATAAAACAGAAAAGACAAAAAAAGTTACAGTCGTCATAATATTCTTTACTTATAAACATGAATGTCTGTCTGTCTTTCCCGGATTTTTTACAGAATAGCACAGTTCGTTCTTATTAGTGCCGGGAAGGTTTAGAAAGTAGTTTGAATGAAATCCAATATGTAAAACTGTTGCTATAACATTTTAAAATTAGTATGAAAAAAATTTAACCCGCCATCTTGTATTGAGGCTAGCCCATAGATATACCACTCTGGTTAGCCACAGATTACATATTCAAAAGAAGAAAGTTGTTTGGGTAGAATATTTTCAAAATGTAAAACACAAGTAGGTACCTACTTAAGAACTTTATAATTTAGATTCCTAGTTGTATAAATATGTTACCCGCTGAAATAAAAAAAAACTGTAATAAAACTAAACCATTAATAAACACATTGAAAACTTGGCAAGCTGGAAGAAGATATTTGTTTTAGAAATAAGGAAATATTATTTTATTTAAGATTTATTGCTTTATTTTTTTTTATTTTATCTAATTTTTTTTAAATATATTTTTGCAGAAATATTTTAGAGTAATATTCTTTATAAATATTTATGTTTTAAGCTTGTTACATATGGCTGGTATGTTTTTGTTTTATGTATTGTTTTTTTTTAATGTTTTTATTTTACATATTTTGTAACCTTTTCTGTAAATTTTATGTTTTTGATAACAAGCTCCCGTTAGTCAAACTACAAAAAAGTAGTTTATCGGGACTTTATGAGTTGTATTTTTTTTTCTGTTGTAAAATTAAATAAAAAAATAAAAATAAAAAAGATATATTTTGAAATTATATGTTGGAATGTAATAAATTTTCAAATGAATGTTTCCTTGTTTAGAAGTAGTAATAGTAGTCATCAATTATGGCACCCAAACGATACGCAAGAATTCACAACTACATAACTTCATTCTTTAAAAAAAAGGCTGGGCATATATCAGCTAATTATAAACAAATAAATAATCATGATAAATATTGAATTAGTCTGTAATTAGAGGTAGCTTGAGGATTATAATCGTTTTCTGTGAAACTACAGGTAATAAATTATCAGATTACATTTTTTTTGTTATATCCTCCTAAATTAATTAGCCATTTAGCTGTTTTTGGACCGACAGATAAAAATTCACTCAGTTTCAGGTGTGTATGGATCTTATATATTTACTAGCCGAAGTACCCGGCGTTGCCCGGGGTCATGTACGGTTTGGAGTAAAATGTTGATGATGTATTTAAACTTACTCCTACCCCTGCCCCCACCCCTACCCCTACCCCTACCCCTACTCCTACCCCTACCCCTACCCCTACCCCTACCCCTACCCCTACCCCTACCCCTGCCCCTACCCCCACCCCTACGCCCTCCCCTACCCCTACTTACACCCCTACCCCTACTTCATAAAATCTCATTAAGAAATAACAACATTCTGCTTTAAGGGGTAGGAAAGGGTAATGGGGGTGGTTTTCGAAATTTCATGTAGACAATGACCTTCCTCTTCTTTCGAAGGTGATGTGTGCAAAATTTCATCAAGCTCTCGGAATGAAGCTGTAGATTTGTATTCAAAACAAACGCAGATCACCCCCCTGGGACTTTCTTCTTTATATAATAGAAAAGAAGAAGAAGACAGAAGAAGAAGATTTAGGTCCGAGATACGAGAATACTTGTTGATAGACCGCTGTTCTGCTCGTTGGAACAGAAAGGTTATTCCTGCCATTACTTCTAGTCTGACGTCAGGGCCGGTCCTGTGTTGGCGCGATTGTAGCAGTCCGCTGCGGGCGCCAACTTGCCAAAACGCCAAGGCGCTGATAATACCAGCTGACACAGCGCCCCAAACAGCGCTAACCAAAACGGCGCTATACAAATCATCCAAATATTATTAAGGGGAACGGCTGCTGAGCCTGTTTCATACAAAACTGAATTTTGGATTGGAGGCCAAAATACCCATCCAAACTGGATGATCTATTTTTTTAATCAAAGATAAAGTAAATATCTAGTATGGATGAGAAGTATTTTATTTATTTTTGTTTTATTTTTTAAAGTATGTGCCATGAAAAATAAACAATTTTCATAATTTTAAAGGCAGCTTAGATAATTATTTGCGGGTTTATTGTACGTTTTTTTTTTAAATATATCACATTTGCCATGTAAATGTGATTACATAAATAAAAATACAAAAATAAAACATTAAAAAAAAAGGTTTTTTCGGGTCGATTTTAAATTCTGTACGGAAAATTTGTGTTCCACCGTAAATTGGTCGTTTTAATTTAATTTAAAGTCCACCATAATGCTTATTTTAATATTTTAAAAATAAAATTAATTTTATATTTCATCATATTTTCAAAGCAGATGAGTTAAAACTTTTTTTAAATCATCGTTAGCCCCTAAATACTTGTTAAAGATGCCTCTAAAATCGCGAAATAAATTCTTTTAATGGCCGATATTTCATAAGGTAAAACAAAAATAAATAAGATACTTCACATCCGTACTAGATATTTACTAAACCTTTAATTAAAAAAATAGATCATTCAGTTTGGATGGGTATTTTGGCCTCCAATCCAAAATTCAGTTTTGCTTGAAACAGGCACAGCTGCTGTTCCCCTTAATTACAGTATTTACTGGCTAGGCGTCTGTTACTGCGGCCAATACGTATATGGGTACCCATCTTAATTTTTTAAACTTCGTCACAGTTGCGGAGTGCGTAAAATATTACAAGCACCTCACACCAATCATCGTTTCCATGGAACTTAAAAGGCCCTCTACATGATGGGCCATCAGCTGGCCGATGCGATGGCTTGGCGATGGCCAGCGATATTTACAACGTCACTGAATGATGGCGAGGTTCAGTTCTACTTTCGACGTGCTGCCGGATGCGGCAATACATATGGTTAAAAACGAGATGATTCGTTTTTATTGATATATTAGGCAATGCAATTACAAACAAATGATATGTAAATGTAGTTTTATGACATTAAATGCTACCCAATATACTGTAAAATTAACATCGGATATTCAGAATATGGAATATTTTTTTTATAGTTTGTTTTTCCTCTCTTCCAATAACTCTAGCCCAATAAAAATAGTAAGTAAATGCAGAGATATTTATTTAAAATGTATTTATTTACTAAATATAAATACAATATTCGTAGAGTAATGATATACAAAAATACCTATTTTGCGTTTATTTTTGTATTTGGGATTACATATACATTCATCAAATGAATAATTTAATGAATTTTATAGTTTCATCTCATCTCTAAACTACCACCATTACGATGAAAAAAATTTCGCAGCTACGTAAATATTACTAACTAGGACGCCATCTCCGGAGCACATTCAAACGGACACTGAGTAGTTCGCTACGTGTAGGGGGCCCTACCATCGCCGGCCCACCATCCTTTGATGTGTGGACGGAAAACCGACGAGGCCATCCCACACCATCGCACGCCGTCGCACTGCGTCATAAGCCATTCAACGCCACTACGCCCTTTACACGATGGGCCATCCGTAGTGGGCCAGCTGATGGCCCGTCGTGTAGTTGGCCTATTAGATCGTTCCATACATTTACGATTCCGGTCATGTGTATGTTTCAACCTATTTTTTGTTTGAACTAAAAATTCACAAGTTCAGAAAACACAGTGTAAAATGAGATAGCTCTAGGCGTTATGATACTAAGCAACTTTTTTATGTGAATACACGCGAAAATGAGATAGGTACAGAACACAACAGTGCAAAACGAGATGCCTATAGGCGGGCGATCCTGATCGAACGTTCTAAGCAAAGAGATTTTTTTTACAATAACTCTACACAGGAGGCCCTGACGGAAATAATTTTCCTCAAGGCCTATATCATCTTTGGGGATGCTGTGTGGAGAGTGTTAGAGGATAGGAACGAGTGAACCTGGGTCTTGAAGAGACCCATGTTTTAGGAGAGAGGAAACACAGAGGTCGACAGATAATTCCAAAGCCGAGCTGTTGAACACAAGAACGAGTCCTAGAAGCGACCCGTTCTCATGAGACAAACGTCAATCGTGTGCAAATGTTGGGCGCGTGTTTGGCGTGTTTTCCGACTGTGCACCGGTGCCGAAGGGATCAATGACGCTATTTTCTCAGAGCATCTTCCATTAAAATACCGGTAGAACAAGGACAGCATTACCTGTTTTTTAGTCGTCACAATGTGGATTAATCGCAGTTTCGAAATAGCCTTCAACGCCGAAACAGCTGTCACAATAATATTAAAAAAATACTTGCAGAACTTAATAATAACATTATTAAATGTGATTTACCTACATTAAGTAAATAAAAAATGGAGTTCTACGAATTCCCTCCTGACGTCTGTGCTCCAAAGATTAAAATCCGTTTGTAAAGATAGGCGAATCTATCAAACGGAAATCCCGTTTCTACACAGAGTCATGGATTTAATTTTTTATTTTTTGGGGCTCTCGACCAAATTCTACAATGGGGCGCACTTGCGATTTGTACAGGGTCAGCAGTTGTGTACTATCTGCAGTATCTGCGGGCTCTGTACAATACGCCCAGCTTTTGAGAGGCTAACTTTACTCTGGTTTCGATGAAGCCCCCATACCTGAGCTGGTCACTTAGGGTTATACCAAGCATGAATTCGTAAGGCAGTTTCATTCTTCCAGAGCGATCGAAGGATGTTTTTGGGCAAGGAACGTAATTACTAAATACATATGGCGTTAATTCTGTTCATAGGATTATTTCTGTAGTACCTCCCCTCTATCGTACTTCACATGATTGACAGGGACAGGATCGTCGTAATCTAGTGATACTTTTGATTTGACAAAGGGCGCCATATTTTTGCTTGCACCAGGCGCAGTTTGGCTCAGGGCCGGCCCTGTCTGATCTTCATGTTCATTTATAAATTATATTTCATATGTAAATACAATGCAAAAAAAAAATTGGACAGGTGGAATCTCTTCGAGAATAAGCGAGCGTAAGTTTTTGCTTAGTGTGGATAGGTTGTTGGCTTTAACCAATGTTGATTGGGATTACCTGCCACATCAAATATCGAAATAACCGCATTATTTATGCATATAACAAGCCAATTAATATATTTTTCGACCGTACTGATATGATAATTAAATCGTTAGTAACGTTGTGTTAATTAGAAGAGGTGCCAACAGATGGCACTGATCGCTACATTTGTGATTTGTACCGAAAGGCATGGCCTTTTCGAAACCAGCACAAACAAGTCTTTCCTTGAATGCGCATTACGCACATAATTTTTTTTGTCTACATTCAAATATTTAAATACGGTAACCAGAGTAAGAAAACTTATTTACATATTCATTAGATTGAGATTCATCCTATCATCCAATATGATAAAAAAATGTACATTATTCCCTTGCGCAATCCATTTTACAATATGGTATAATTGGTTGGGGTAGAACCTTCAAAACTAACATTTTAACTGTTGAAAAGATACAGAGATTGATTTTGAAAGTCATTCTAGTATAACCATCGATATTTCCAAATACACAGCTGTTTAACTTTTTTACGATTCTCAGTTTTTAAAAAAATATTCAAAAAGAGTACATTCTTACGAATTTACAAAGTCGATTTCAATTAAACAATTTCCACAAAAATAAGTAACTGACCAATTTATTAGATAACTCCAATAGTAATTACATGTTTTAATTTCATTATATGTAGTGAAAAGCGATTGAAATGTATTTTTAATTTATTTCTCAATACGCATAAAATTCATGAAAAACACTTTTTATTAGTTTAATTACAATGAGAAACAACTATTTCAGTCACTGGAGAAGCGAAATCACACATTTTTATTAATTTAAAGCATGGTAAAGTTTTAAGTTTTTGAAAAGTTTTTACGTTAGATTTTTTTTATTTACGAAATAAACCAAAACCAAGAACCTAAAAACATATTTTAGGTCTTATTATTATATTATATTATATATAAAATTGGTTTTAAGTTCTTAGTTTGGTTTTTTTTTTAAATATAATAATTTAAAAAAAAAACTAACAAGAAAAATACGTGCTCGTGCTCTCGCTCAGAATGTTGACAGATGTTATCATGTGAAGTTTTGCAATTGATCTTCCGGCTCGGCGGCTTACAAACATTCGCAAAAATTAAAATGTATTTATTATATGATTATAATTTACATCTCAAAAGTTGATTAATATCAAATAAATGGTAATAAATTTAAGTTTGTTTGAGAACAAGGATGTTCGGCTGTTTTCTTTGAAGTTCAAAATTATAATGATCAGTAAGATGGATCAAGGAAAAAAAAATGAATAGTGGAAGACACTCTCAGTATCGCCCTGGTGAAACACCACCCTTCAGAATTGAAACGTTGCTTGAAATGGCTTTCAGCCATGTTTGGTGACCAGATCTGAATAGCCAGGTACTTCCCCACCTTTCTCTTCCCCTTCTACTTCCCCTCCCTAGCCTCATAACATTTCCCAATTGGGGATGCCATAGTCTCACTGGCTCCAGACGATTGGGAGCAGTTGGGACAGTTGTGCGGTAATCATATAAAAAAAAGGTAATTTTTTGTACGCTTCGTAATTCTCCTCTGCCATTAATATAGAATTAGTCTATTTAAAAAAAAATAATTTGGTAGTTTAATATTTTTTTCCGCACCCATAAATTACGTTCCGTCCTTCCGTTTTATAAAAATAGTCGGATTTTTTGGAATGAAATTTTCAAAAAATTGTCCTGTTTTAAAAAATACGACAAAAAATATATTGTTCAGAACGTCTTAGAATTTTTGACTGAGCCGAATTTCTTTTTAAATGTGATGCAAGTGGCTTGTTAAATGTATTACGTATGCGCCTTATTGTTGCATTTTTATTATCATGTACTTTAACTCTCCCATTTTGTAGTAAGTATCGTGTACAACAAAACAATCTATATTATGTATATTCTAGATGTATTTTATTTCTATGTGTACTTAGTTACCATTACATTACTGTTGCTACATGCGGAACCGTCCGATACTTCCGAGTAGAAGTGGTTTTGCTGCATGGCGCTGCTCCCCAACTCAAACACAAATATCTTATTTTTCTAAACAATAATTATTAGCCTGAAACACTCATCTAAATTGAAAAAACCTTCCGAGAAAAGATAAATGTCGCCGACAGGACTCGAACCTGCACCCTTCTGATTGCCAGTCAGATGCTCTACCGATGATAGAGCATCTGACTGGCGGGTTTGCGATAAGCCGACGTAGCTCAATGGTAGAGCATCTGACCGGATATTAGAAGGGTGCAAGTTCGGGTCCTGCCGGCGACATTTATCTTTGCTCGGAAGGTTTTTTCAATTTGGATGAGTGTTTCAGGCTTATAATTATTGTTTATAAAAATAATTGTTACCCTTTGCGCTATGCACAAAAATCTTGTCTTAAAAACTTTAGTTTATCAATTAACAAAAAATCTTTCTCTATTGAGTTGGCTAGTTTTTATTAAATAAATTTATACTCTTTTTTGCAATTAGCTATCAAGAAATATCTGTAATATTAAATATTTTACATGTACTTATATAAAATTAAATAAAAAATTGACAAGTGCGTAATTTTGCATATTTAGTTCCCGCCTTTGTCAGAGAAATTAACGTTTATACGAAGCTTTAATAATTCAGTTTCGGATTAATTAACGAAGTAATTTAAACGAAGTTCTAGTAACCCAGTTACAGTGTCTGACAATCATTTTAACAGTAGACAAAAATTGAGAGTGTTGCTATCCTATAAAAGGTTTAAATGACAACACCAATAAGAAATTGAAAGTAAATTTTAAAAATCAGAATGGTCATATTTTTTACTTTAACCAAACGGTCCTCAGAAATTAGTTACTCACCGAAAGTAGATGATTATACATCATGTTGTAAGACAATTTTATTATTAAACGTATATTTCCTTGATAGCTGCGGGTATCTTTAAAATTATTTAAGTGTTACTATTATATTAAGTGTATCCTCACTGTAACAAAACTGTACTACTGTTTTTATTTTTTTTATTTCTCAATTTGTTTAATACTTGTTGATATTTTTATAAGATTATTTAAATCGATATTATGTAATTGGAGTCCAGTATCTCTATAACGAAATTGTTATGCTGTTTTCATATTTAAAAAAAATATTTTTTTCTAACTAGTGTACATTGTCCACAACATGCATGGACCTATATTGTTCTATTATTGCGTTACATTTGTATGATGATTGCTATTTATTGTTGTATTATATAATATTGTTGAACTAAACTCCTGCTGACAACCTACTTGCAGTGGCTTAGCGGGTACAAGTTCCCATTGTATGTAATTAATATTATACAATTAAAAAAAAAATTATGAAAAAGAGCAGGGATGAAGGGGTCCAGGGGGGATGAAAATATTAGGAAATGCAAAAATAACTACAAATATATTCTGTTTTCTTATGCAAGAACGATTCCGCGTATGTACTCATGTCTTCTACTTAACTTCTCGTCAGTTTTTGCAAGGAAGATAATTATATGAAAAGGCAATTATTTGTATTTCTCTATCAAAATAAAGATGTATTAAGAATCTTAGATAAATAAACATAATCAAATTGTCAGATCAGAATAATAAATTAAATAAAAACGTTAAAATACGATTCATGATGTTTTGTCTTGTTTCTTTAAAACAAACTGTCAAATTTAAATGTGACAAAATTTGAATGTGAAGAATCAGGAACAACACATTTCAAAGACAAAGTGAGTAGTTCGATGTTGCCAGTGTATTGAAAAATTTTCCTTCCACTTATTGTCTACTTTTTATTGCCAAGCTAAATGTAAAATAAAAACAGTACATTTTATTTAGTTAGTAAGTAATAGTTACAATCCGGTTTCACAAAAAACTTTATTCAATTATTATTTCAATTTATTTTTTATAACTTATTGAAGTTTGTAAACCTCATTTTAATATTTTAATCATCGAAGAAGATAATAGTAACACATCCCAAATGAACCACGAACCCGAAAAAACAACAGAAATTAAAAAGATTTCAGTCGCATCTGGGACTCGAACCCAGGACCTCTACCTATCCGGGGTAACCGCTTAACCAACTTAGCTAATGAGATCAGTTCAATTTACGCCATTTACACCGATATCATAATTCATGTTCAAGATTTGTTAATATTATCCTCCATTTTTATAAATCCCATATGCTGCTGCTATCCTTATGATGATTGCAAAGTTTCATCCCGAATTGCACTGTCAAAATATTCTACCTGACAATCTCGGTCGGTGCTGGCCCGTGCATGCGCGGATACGTGACACTTTTGTACGCCGTAATGTGAATGCTCTCATAGACAATGTAAGCAACTGATTTTGTCGTGCCTGCACTGTACTGTTCTGCACTGCGCGGTGCTGGTAGATGGTAGATGTGAATAGACCTTAATGCGTGTTGTCTCCAATATCTCTGGGATTCGTGAGGTGGGAATCGTAGTGTCGGCAGTTAGAGTATAATTAATGGTCGCAATGTTACAAGGT